>JAMAJW010000090.1:0-133994 GCA_023628855.1 Coniochaeta sp. PK30-01
GGCGGACTTCTTCTTGACCTTCTTCTTCGTGGAGGTGCTTCCACTTGACATAGCCCTTCAGCGCCGATTCTACAACAGTGAAGTGGGCGTCAACTCGAAGAACAGGCATCGAGGTTTTGGAATAGTTCGCAACTGCCCACATAATTAGTCCAAGTCATTCCCCAGTTGTAGACAATGGGTCCTACCATCTAGTGTCGGGTGTCCATCATAGAGCGTTCGAATAACGTTCTCGGCTTGCCCGAGGATATGCACAAAAGCATCAGACAGCTTCAGTTGCACAATGCTCTCGATCACCTGGGAGCAGTAGCGCCGATAGTTGCCAAGAAAAGCATGGCGTTCCGGGATAGTGTCGGTGTCTTCCAATAAGAGTACAAATGTCGGGTCTTCTGTATCCTCAGGAAGACTCTCGTAACGTATTAACCTCGAGCTACAAACATCTAGCAGAGGGCCAATAAGAGGACTGTTGGCGACCAGCGGGCCAACAACGCGATGGCTTAGAAGTCGCGTCCATGTCACCAAGACGGGGATGGAGACGACAAGACTCTGGCTCTGCACGACAAGTAGAAGGAGCTGTAGGAATGGTTGTATGTCGGCAGTGGGAGGAATGGACGTGTATCGTCTGCCAAGGTACCCGCCGAGGCAGGATAACATTTCGGAGAACTTCTTAGCAAATTGATACTTATCGTCGTCAATGTCCTGAGCATCAACAGTCGACCATTCGAAGAGCTTTCCGCAAAGGTTGACGAACTCCGCATCATACATAGGCAGGACCAGCTCCGTGAACTCCTCTTCAGTGAAGGTATAGCGGGAATACAGAGCATGGAGTGCCTCCAGAGCAGCCTTTTGGACACCCAGGTGGGGCGCCGCCAGTCCTTTGCACATGTATCGAACGCACTGCGCCGAGCTGATGGCCTTTGGAATGGCCCAGGACATAACAGAGTAGAAGACGGTCAATGATCTGATGGCGCATGTCGCTAAATCGTCGTAAGTCTGCATGTCCCCGTTTAGGCAGTCATTCAAGAACAAGCCGATCCGCTGGAGCCAGCCTTCATCCCCGTATCGGACTACAGGTCCTTCTTGTCTGTTAGGGAAGGATCCCGTCAAGACAGCGGCAGGGGTGAATATCTCGACGCAGGCCTTGCTAAGGACACTTTCGCGTACGGCAAATATCGGGCTGTCGCCGTTGAAGACCTCGTCGGACAGGGTCGCGAGAATTTGCAGTACGAGCTCCTTGTGGACTGCGGAGTCGGGGACCTGCCACATCTGGACAAGAAGCTCATCCATATCCATCCACTCGGCAGCCCAACACCGCGCGGCCACCTCGACCCAGAGCTGCGCAATCTTCGTCCTGATATAGAGCGGATCGTCTTTGGAGACGTCCTGCGCCAACTGCAGTATCCAGCCTCGTAGATACTGAGCCTGCTCCGGGTTGTATTCGTTCCACTTGTGCTTCACCGCATGCTCTAGCAACGAGAGGCCGTAGTGGCGTAGTATAGGCATGTGCGCCTTGTCCAGTGCGAGGGTAAAGCCATGTTGAGGTGCTTCCGGAAGCGACTTTACACTCTCGAGGAAGGACTGTGCTTCTTGTCGGGACTGATTAGATGAATAGGGACTGTGGACAATGTTGAGGGCTTCGTGGATACGAGACAATATGGAGTCACCGCCGCTAACGTTGCCGGAGACCGGACCGGCGAGGGAAGCTCCATTGAGCGGAACGCCGTTCATGATCAGTGTGTACCGTAAGACTGAAATGGTCGATAAGGCAAGGTTACCTCGCCACCTGGAGTGGCTCAGACACTGTCATGAAGGTCCTGCAACACAGGGCAGCAAGGAGGGAGTCCCGGGCAGGATGACTCTTCGGCAGGACAGGAGCTCGCCGAGGCGTCGTCTGGAGTTGAGCTTGACTGACCCTGGGGAAAGACGAAGTGTGCCAGGCCAGGGAGGCCAAAGGCCTTGAGGAAGTAATTCAAAGTACCAGATAGAGCCTGCGATACAAGCGAAGGGAGGAGATACGATATCTGTCTCTGCCGTTGTGAAATAGCACAGTTATTTTGGGTTAAAGTATTCCTGGTACAGAAATAATTGGGCGTTGTCGCGCTCGGTCTCGGTGAGGTTTGGGGCGACGCGCTAAGCAGTGGGGTTCGCAGCGGTTTGTTCGAAGAGACCCGGCGGGAGCACCTGCAGGGGTGTGTCTGCCCACTGTTAACTACTATGTAATAAGTACCTAGGCTCCACAAGGGACTTTCAAGGGTCACTTCAACATCTTTCCACAGGCTGATTGAGGTAAGGCAAGGCACCATCACAGGGGCTTTGTTCGCCGCTCGTTACCGTTTTCAAGCTATCAAATCATCACAGGCCCCCGTCCTTTGGCACTGATACTAGGAGGTAGGTAGATAGGTATTGTTGCAAGCCGTCTAAAGTCGCAACTGAGTCTCAAAGATGAGCTCCTCCAATCGGCGATGATGACTTTGTCCATGTCATGTAGAAGGAATTGATCTATTGGTCTATGAACTCGAGCAAGCAAGACAACCACACTCGCTAATCATCCAAGTTGAATTGTCCAGAGGCAAAGGAGCTTGTCGTAGAAACTACTGGAGACACAGACCAGCTCTCTTTGACCGTCGAGCCCCGTGCCTGGCTGGAAATCACTGGCATAATTCATGCTCTTGTGCTCTTCGAATCGTCCCAGGATCTCCAGCTCGACATTGCCAACGTTGTCATCAGAGCCTCGGATTTGCACTATTCTTGCGCCGGCATGCATACACGACGCCAGGATAAGGGCTCTCCACTTGCCGAGTCCTCTTCCTTGACCACCACAGCTATACTGGATCAGCCGTAACCTCCACACCCCTCCACCAAGATTGGTTTCTGCGAGAAGGCTTGTCTTGCGAAGACCAAACGTCTCCTGAAGCGGTTGGATCGAGTAGACCCGTATATGGTCATCGTAGCTCCCCGTCACCACAATATCCTTTCCACAAGGTAATGGCAGGATCGCAGTGACCCCAGCGTCGTGGCCGCGGACAGCCATAACCGAATATGGCCGTTCGATATCGAGTGAGTCGTTCTCTTGCGGAAGCTTCCCCTTCACGATGCATGTCGTATATCGTAGAAGTGAGTCGTCGCCTCCGGTATATATGGTGAATGATGGTGAATCGGTTTGCTCTTTTGCCGGAAGTGTGGGAGAAATGGCGACGCACCATGCTTCAAGGCTGTGAAGTATGATGGGATCTTCTGTAGCCAGCGAGGTCTTGTAGTCTGAACCAAGTTGCAAAATATGAACGCCACCTTGCGACGTGGTGATAGCCACAATATCTGGTATTGTAGGATGCCAGGCGAGTTGTAGGAAGAGCACATCCTCTCCGATGCCAGGGAGTCTCAGCGTACTAAGCAGAGTCAAGGAAGGAAGTCCAGATGACAGTGACGAGAACCTGAAGATCTCCAGTGTAGCAGTGCTGGAAACTACTCCCACGATATCCTCTTTACCTGAGCATATCTGGAATCGAAGATCCAGGATGGCGGATGGTCGAGACTCCGTGTGCACAAGCACTAAATCCCACCCAGCAATCTCATAGACTGCAATGCTCCCGTTGCGCTTCTGAGGCCCTGCAGACGGCTCACGCTCACCCACCTCCTCTGCACTATTCTGGAGGTTGTAGGTCCCAACTAGGAAATATGAAGGGAGTAGAGGAGAGAACTCAAGGCAGCTTGGGGGCAGTTCTAGCGTCAACGATTGTCGAGACGCTATCTGCGTTCCAGATTTATCCATGTCTTATATAGCACAAAGAGGTCCGTATATCAGATAAGTAACCTATTGTCCGGTGATATTCTGGTCTTGAAATCGATATGTGATGCCTGGTGGTTTTTCGTTGAAGTCCCTTAATCTTAGGTAGTAATATTCCTATCCCGAAAGTGTTGCTTTGTCTTCTTACTCTTCAGGGACAACTCTTGCTCAAAGTCAGTAAAATCCCATAAGCTACAGTTGCGAGCTTACTTGGTGCAGTGTATAAGGTACCTTGGGCATTTGCTAGAGATACCTAAGTTCCATGTTCTGGCCATTGAGGCGGCCTGGAGACTTCAAAGGGTTGAAAGGAAAGGCTCACTGATTTCGAGCGGTGGGGCATGGCTTTTTGTCACTTACGTACATGTACAGTTACCTTGTCCTGGAACAGCCTCAGCCCCCAAATCACGTCTGAAATAACGTCTCACTGTCATTGTACACTTTGGATTCCAGATAATGCGAGCAGTACGAAATGATATCGGTGACCATTGCTAGCGAACCTGAATACATTTATCACGCCTTGTTGCCGTCTTCTGGTCTGGATGGCCTCGCACCACCGCCGAAGTCTCTCTCGGCAACCGCTGGCTCAAAGTCATCCGGCAACAAGAGATGGACTCAGACTCGGACTTCTACGGTATTACTATCTATAGAACATCTTCAATGAACGGCCTCGTCCGGGACTAACATGTCCCATAGGTGACGAGGAAACAAGGTCCCACCTCAACACGAGGGTTTCCTCGTTCGATTCCCGTACTGCTCTACGAGATCTCATGCTCACTATCCCCTTCCACGACCTGAGGCGAGCCGAAGCCCGCGCAACAAAACCAGGCGACCTCCACAATCCATATGAAGGCGACCGATATGCATGGCAACTAGACGAGACGGTCGACGCCTTCCTGGCCCGTCTGCCACCATCGACGACCCGAGTGACAGCAACCGATCCCTGGATAATTATCTGCAACCCCTTCATTCCACTGCAACTCAAGGCCCGGTCATCAAACCAGCATGTGTCGGGTTGCGAAGATGAAGCACCTGTTGAGTCGAATACGAAGTTGCATGTGTTTATCCAAGGTGGAATGGAGCGCCTACACCTACTGTCGGATTTCATCTCAAAGACTCGCAGCATGGCTAGAACCAAGAGCATCGCCAGCCGCGAAATCAACAAGGAACGCGCGCTGGCTGTGAGCCAGATCCTGGACCTGGCCCATCATCTGCATGTCCGATGTGGAAAGTGGATGCTCTTTCCGGGTCCGAACGACGTGGATGATGTTTGGGCGGTCGTTGCGCGATCTACAGCTGCAAATGAGCTGGGGGTGTCCGCCAAGGTTGCCCCAAAGGGTGACGACAAGGGGATGCAAGGGTCTGCGAGGTTGATTTGTGTATATACGCGGGACTTCAAGGATAAGGACGATGTCGCGAGGGTCCTTAGCCGCCTGAGAGAACTGGAGCTTGTCAGGGTGAACGGCAGGCCTATTTACTATAAGTGTGGTAAGTTAGTCGGAGCAACTTGTGGGTGCCAAGGGCTGATGGTTTAGATGCGTACACTTACCTAGGCATCGGAAGCAAGAATGCTTGGGACATTAGGGCATCTTTGGTAGGTGGTTGCATGTCGTGCCACAGAAGTGTAACTGACTGATGCATAGTATTCTTCTACCGAGATATTCGCATACATGGTGGACAGAGCTGAAGCATATTGAGAGTCAGGTGTTTCCCTCTTTTTCGTTCAATCAGAAAACATCGCATGATACCCCTTGCTGCGTATACACGTCTGTCGCGTCACAGCCGGTTGGTTGCAGAATATAGGGAAAGTTGCGGAAAGGGAGCATCCGGACTCAAATTCGATTCGCTACCTTCGCGTCGTATATCTACCTAGTATGAGCCCGGCTGCGGGGGTTAGCGGACAATTCGAATTTTCTGAGCGGCCATGAGAACTTATCGCGCCTCCAATGCATTATGCAAATGTGGGATTATCAAGCGCGGTCTGCTTTAGCCGTTCCCTCTCTCTCCACGTCTTTGCAGAACGGTGATAACGTGGGCCAACAGCCAAACTCACTACGGCGAGTAAAGCTCAGCTACAAGTCCAAACCATGCAGTCGAGGGCAGCCGCACAACAACAAGATGCAAGCAAGCCTCAAATGAAAACGCCTGCCCACGCTTTACTCATGTATATGCTGAATGCCCCATCGGTGACAAGCCAGCAGATCTTGAAAAGCAGAAAATTACCCAATAGTCCGATCTAGACGATTCCCTATCCAGTCGAACCTCACTGTTCAACATCTCGTTCAAAACGGATGTTTGTTTGATCCCGTTGCAGTTGCCTCGTATAGAAGGGTACTTGAGACTAGCACCCTGGCTTGATCGCCTTCGATGTTGGAAGATCGAATCTCTTATCGGCATTCCAGCTATTATCCCACCTCTCACGTTGTAGTAACCGTGTGTGCGGTCAAAGAGCCTACGCCGCCGCAATCGGAGGGGTATCCAGCGCCAGGTCCGCAGCCGGATCCGGGTCATACGGCTTCAGCAGCAGCACCAGCCTGTATGCGCTGCTGCCGTTAAGATAGTACCGATGCAGCTTCTTGGAGCGCAAGAACCCCAACCTCTCATACAGCCTCATTGCCGGTATGTTGCTCTCCTCCGTCTCAAGTACGATCTCGTCGGCGTTGCGCTGTGCCATGGCGTCGATGGCTCGCTTGACTAGAGCAGTGGCTACTCCGTGGCCACGATAGGCAGCCGAGACAGCGAGCATGGCGATGTAACCGCGGAGGGTTGCTGGCGAGTGGGAGGCATGGGTCTCGAGCTTGCAGACGATCACGCCTTTGAGAGAGGAGTCGAGGGGGTCTAGAGCCTAGCAAGCGTGGAATGGTAAGCCATGGCATCAATGTAGTTGTGTCGGATTAGATTCGCACCATAAAACAGAGGTGCCCCCATTGGTACAGAAAGTAGCGATAGACGTATATGCTGTATGGTTCGCTCAGGTCCTTGGAAATCAATGCTCGGATGGCAGGTAGGTATTGCTCCTCTAGGCCATGTTCGTACTGTATATAGCGCAACTCGGCGGGCAGTTCGGCCAGACGAGGAGTCTTCTCCATCTCATCAGCTCATGACACAAGGAGAGCGATGCGGCCAGATCAGGCAAGAGATGACGGAGGGGTTGGGGAATGCCGGTAAGAAAGACGGGGAGAAGTTGAAGTAATAAGCTCCGAGCTGGTCGTGAATGCCATTGACCATATATACAAGTCTTGCATCCACTTTGATATTGCTTGCAGAGCAAACGAATGTGGTGCTGCTTCTACTACATGTCAGATGTCGTCGCCGGCTGATTTCAATTTCACATGCAATGGGTCGACGTCGCTCCGTCTAGGCCCGCATATCGGCGGGCATCCAGGATATACATACCTACCTTACATAAGGTACCTGAGAGTTTACCGGTCTGGCTTACCTAAGATGCCTTCCATTAGCTCTTTACTAGGTACTATGCTATGTTAGTGCGATAAGGTACGCCTATCATATTGCGTAGTTCCTACAACGCCTTGCCCTTTTCGCATCTTGTTCCCGTGTTGACGTCACGTAAGGACAGCTGACTGGAACTCTTGCGCTGAAGGTTTCGATGCCAGGTAGTCCCTCATATACTATATTGCATAGTACAAAAACTTGCGGACAGCCGGAACCGTCGTGAACTATCACAGCGTCTGTGCACGGCGTGGTTCCACCGCGCACCGTGGCACTAGAACTTCCAACTTGGCGGCTGATCTCCCGTCTCAAGCCTCACGAGTCCAATCACAGATTTAAACTTTCTGACCTGGGTTGGGTTACTTTCGTGGTCCTTCCTTGAAGCTTGTTCAGCTTGTGCCCCCAAACGGGGCAGGCTTTCGGCGCTTACAATGGCCTCTGCCCTTCGCCGTCGACGAGCTATCACCAGCGACACTCCCTCAGAATCGCCCACTTCTCGGGACGAAAGCCCAGCGCCTGAAGGACCAGAACCACCTGAAGATGTTGAAAAGATCAAGGTCGTACACCACCATAAGAAGACCCGGAAGAGGAGGACAACGGCAATATTCCTGCTAGGGAGTCTGTTTGGCATAGTCGTGGCCGGCTTCTTTGCAAATAGCAATGATCTGATAACTTTGCCTGACATCGGCGAGCTGAGCATGGACAGCCTCTTCGATGTGCTCCCGGCTGGTCTGGTCAAGGATATGCGCGACTTGGTGGTAAGTTGCTGCGCATCATGCGCATCCGAGTGTGGGGATTCATCATTGACGTGCGACGCTGCAGAAAGGAGAACGAGACTTTCTCGACACCTACGATGCTTTCTCCGTCGGTCTCAAGCTGCGCTCCGAAGGCATGACCGCCGTCCACCCGATCGTTATGATCCCAGGCGTCATCTCAACGGGACTAGAGTCCTGGGGCACCTCGAATGTCTCGCGAACATTTTTCCGCAAGCGCCTCTGGGGGAGCTGGAGTATGATGAGGGCTCTGGTGCTGGAAAAGGAGGTGTGGAAAAGACACATTATGCTCGACAAAAAGACAGGATTGGACCCGCCAGACATGAAGCTGAGGTCTGCGCAAGGCTTCGACGCTACCGATTTCTTCATCACCGGCTACTGGATTTGGAACAAAATAATCGAGAATTTGGCCTCGCTCGGCTACGACCCGACCAACAGCTTCACAGCTGCTTACGACTGGCGGCTGTCGTACGCCAATCTCGAGGTGCGAGATCAATACTTCACGAGATTAAAGTCTTATATCGAAACGTCGGTTTCCTATTCCGGGAAGAAAGTCGTCCTCACATCACACAGCATGGGTAGCCAGGTGCTTTTCTACTTTTTCCACTGGGTCGCATCCGAACAAGGCGGCCGTGGAGGACAGGATTGGGTTGAACGCTATGTGGAAGCGTGGATCAACGTCAGCGGCTGCATGTTGGGTGCCGTCAAGGCTGTAACAGCCGTGCTCTCGGGCGAGATGCGTGACACAGCGCAGTTGAACGCATTCGCTGTGTACGGACTAGAGAAGTTTTTGAGCAAGGAAGAGAGGGCTGAGATTTTCCGGGCGATGCCGGGCTTGTCGTCGATGTTGCCTATTGGCGGCAATGCTGTCTGGGGTGAGTTGGACTCGGCGCCGGATGATGCGCCAGGACAAATCCTCTCGTACGGTTCGCTACTCAACTTCCGGTCTGGGATGAACTGGACAACGCCGGATCGGAATCTGACCGTCGAGAGCGCTATGGAGTACTTGTTCAATACGACCGAGCCTTGGTACCAGGATGCCGTGAAGGGTAGCTACTCGCACGGCGTAGCGCACACCGCCGCAGAAGTCAAGGCGAACGAGAACGATCCACGGAAGTGGATCAATCCACTCGAGACGCGGCTGCCGCTCGCTCCGAGTCTTAGGATTTACTGCTTCTACGGCATCGGCAAACCGACAGAAAGGGCATACTATTACCGCTCTCCGGAGTCACCACTGACGACTCACCTGAACATAACTATAGATACCGGCCTTACGCAGGGTGACGCCGACCATGGTGTCATACTGGGCGAAGGAGACGGCACCGTTAACTTACTGAGCACGGGTTACATGTGCAATAAAGGGTGGAAGATGAAGCGGTACAACCCGGCCGGCCTGAAGGTGACGGTCGTCGAGATGCCCCATGAACCCGAACGGTTCAACCCGAGGGGAGGACCCAACACGGCGGACCATGTCGATATCCTCGGCAGACAGAAGCTGAACGAATTGATCTTGAAGGTGGCTGCTGGACACGGTGATACCATCGAAGAAACCGTGGTGAGTGATATCCGACTGTACGCGGAGAACGTGAAAATATACGACGACTAGCTTGTCCGCTGCAGGGACGATGTGCGGTGTACATACCTGTGGCTGGGGGAAGGGGTGCATTTGTTCTGGAGGCAACGTGTTTAGCTATAGCATGATATCCCACTTCGGCATGGATGGACAACTGGCCAGGCGTTTGCACGGGAAGTGAAAGAGCCCTTGATGAGGGACTCTTGCTAGGAACTAGATGTTAATAATCATATGATCTGATGTAGCTGTTGACAACTTGACATGAGGTGATGATCAACCTCTACAGTGCATCTAATGCAACTGCATGTATCTACATACATTCCAGGTTGAATAAGGTACCTTTATGATGTCACTCCCGCACAGGAGAAGGGTGTGGTAGGAACTTCGAGAAGGACGGGAGAGAAAATGTGGGCCGTACACAGTAGTTGTCCAAAACAGCCCGTCACGGGTGGCCCCTCTTCGGCGTATCGACAGCGTATCGGCGGGGGCAGGCGGCGCTCGGGGTGATGAATTGACATGGACCTTATTGGATTCAACCTCGACAGTTCTCTAAGTAACCTACCTAACTAATACCTTCCTCTGCCTCCTCACAGCTTCTTTGATGTACATATGCGCTCACGTCGAAGGCGTCTGAACGACCAACATTCGCGATGCCCATCGCCCGACAATATCTGAGAATCGAGCGCACCAACATACACCATCATGAATAATGGCTGAGCGGGATGATAGTAGTAGCAGCACAATCGAGTCGGAGCAGCAGTTTTGGGATGGTTGGTTCAATAAACTTTGCACCGTTTCCAATGTTGGACACTACTGACCGTACGGACTCGATTTAGAACTCGGTGAGGTCATCAAGTTGGCATGCGACACTTACGAACAGATCGACGATGCTTTGCGAGGCTGGCTTCACCTCGTCTCGAGCTGCCGGGACCGCTTCCTCTACGACGAAGACGATCTTGCAAACTGTTCTCAGAAGCTCATCGACAGCCGCATCTTTAGCGACCACAAGGACTATGTCCGCACCCAGATCATCTACAGCCTGCTGCAGGAGGACGAGTTCTGCCCACTCCACGTAATCGCCAACTTCTTGCTCGTCGACGGTCGATTCGACGAGACTACCTTTCGCCAGATGATTGATGCCGGATGCTTCGCCAGGCTACTGGACCTCATGAAGGACTGCAGGGATCAGGATGGCCGACTGCACAGGCTCTTACTGGAATTGATGTACGAGATGTCTCGTATTGAACACCTGCGGATCGAGGATTTGATGCATGTGGACGATGCCTTTGTGTTTTACCTGTTTCAGCTGATCGAGGCTTACTCTGACGACGCCCATGACCCATATCACTACCCAGTAATACGCGTTCTGGTACGTCTTCTCTCTGTCAAGCACCTAGATTATGTGCTGACTATGTGATCAAGCTGGTTCTGAACGAGCAATACATGGTCGCTTCCACCACGGCAGCCGTCGATCCGTCCTTGTCCTCGGTCCAGTTGACCAACCGCGTCATCAAGGTGCTCAGCGTCTACGGATCACATTTTCGGACCTTTGGCGAAAACATCATACTGCTACTCAATCGCGAGACCGAGACCTCCCTTCAGCTGCTGATACTTAAACTGCTCTATCTCCTCTTTACGACAAAGGCGACATATGAATACTTCTACACCAACGACCTACGCGTCCTTCTCGACGTAATTATCCGCAATCTCCTCGACCTCCCCAACGAAGTCATGGCGCTAAGACACACCTATCTTCGCGTCTTGTCTCCCTTACTCGCACATACGCAGTTGAGCCAGCCACCGCACTACAAACGCGAGGAGATCTTGAAGGTCCTGAGGATACTCAGCGGTGTCGGCAATGCGCATTTCGCCCCGGTGGACGAAACCACGGTGCGACTGGTCGACCGAGTCGCTAAAGTCGAGTGGCTAGCGCAAGACGAGGATGGTTCCGAGTGTGGAGATATAGAGGTCACCCGCAAGTTTCTGGGAATCAGTCTGTCGCCGACGCAGAGTGCTAGTAGCGTGAGCGTCGTTGCGGGTGTGACGGAGAAACCGGGCGTCAAGACCCCGAGTCGCAAGACGGAGTTTGGCCCGGAGGTGGAGGACATACAAGAAGCAAAGGATATTGCGACGGCGGCGAACGAGACGACAGAACTACATGCGAGGCTGGCGGCCAAGCCGAAGAAGGTGCTGCCAGAGGTGCCGAAACATCGCCATGGGCTGCCGATGGGTTCTAAGACGACTGTCGTGCACCTCAACGGTATCGGACAAAAGAAGACGCCGCCGAAAGCACCTCCACCGAGGCGGCGTACTAGGCTGAAGGCCGTCACGTCGAGTGCTGATGCGGCGGTTACTCCCGAGACGTTGCACCCCGTTTCATGAGGGCATACAAGTGCGAGATTGGGGCTTGGCCACGAGCGCGCAGTTGTTCCAGGAATAGTGCGACTCGGTGGCCCGCGGCACTGGGCGTAAGCATACGTATCTTCGAAGCTCTCCGCTCGTCAAGGCCAATGTGGTACTAGTGCTGCTAAGAGGAACTTGGATTGCCCTGAATGATATGGAGTTGTTCCTATGATGCTCACTCGGCGGATTGGACCTGGAAGATTGGAATGACAATGTCAAGATGAGTACTCTACGGCGGTAACTTCACAAAGAGAGACAGCAAATCAAACGCGTCTCTCGCGATTTGGCTCTTTGAGTCCGGTCGTCGCTTACACAAAGTCGTCGTGGTCATATCGTGGTCGCAGTCTCTGCCGATATCATCCCACAGATGGGTGCCGGTGGTGAAAGGCCCTCTGATAAGGTATACAAATACACAGAGTATATCCAGCCGGAATGGTTTCGAAATCACAGCTGTGCAAGGCTTACCGACCCATCATAGACGTAAGCAGCAGCTCGATCATCCAAAGAGGTTCCCGGATTGGTGTTGGTGCGAACTACTACTGCACAGAGAATACGTCACAGATTATTCAGTTCAGCTGCCAAGGGATTGCCCCAAGGGAGGTGTACCTACAGTACGACGTTCCTTCTTAACAAAAATTGGATCCTTCAAATTACAACAGAGAGAGCTTTTTGGCTGCTTGGCTTGTGCATTTTCGCTTACTATCTACTGTGGTAATGTATCGAGTTTCTGTCTGTCTGTTCTGACAGTGGAAGCGCACCTCAGCCCAGAGATTCGCACAACCAGCATTTCCAAGAGATACCTAGCGATGCTGAGACTGGTCGATTCCAATTCAGTGTAGCAAAAACATCACATGTTCCTGTATGCGGCAGGGATCGCTCACTTTCCCCACTACAAGCCAAAAGAGCTTCCAGGATGTACTGAAGGCCGTTCCCGGACTGGATTGCTGTGGTGTGCTTGTGGGCGGGACTGGCGGGGTTGGGAGGAATCCTTGGCATCTTTCCCACTACTGTTATTTGCTTGCGCAGTTGAAATGAAGAGCACCACCTACGTAATTATCCCTATCGCGGTTCCTCCTCTTACCCGGCTTCACGTTTCCTCTTCTCACGCTTTCGCGAGACAATTGTAACATCACACGTTGTGTTGTTTCTGAAGCTGTTTCTCGGTTCAAAGCAGCACATCAGATCCTTGTGTCTCTGTCTTGTTGCTTGCATCTGAGACATAATTATCAAAAGCAGGGAAGGCCCCTCCAGCATAGCTGCCTTAGGTTTAGCTGCTTTTAGCACTTGTTTACAGCTTAGGTCATACCTACCTCACTTTCCCTCCCTCAAGCTGCCAAGGTCCTGAGTGAGGTTTCCTGTGGTCGAGACTCGTTGCGCTACGAACGATGGCCAACCTCTCGTCCCCTTCACATCAGCCGACTGCGCCCAACCACAACCTGAACAACGTGAGCTCGTCTGTGCCAGAGCCGGCTCCTGTTTCTAGGTCAGCCAGTCATGCCGGCAGCTACTTTCCACAGTCACCGCCGCAGCAACCTCCGCCGCTCAGTCAGACCCACCCTGAACCTTCTCATCTGGCATCTGCTGTTGCTGCCGACGACGTAACCCGAATCAACACCATCGCAAACGCAAATCCTCACGCCTCTCCGCTGGCAGCTCCGCTCGCGCAGCGACCGGCCAAGTTTACTGAGGAGTGGGACGCCAGCCAGCGCGGTAGCTCTGTCATCGACGGCCCCACGTCGAACACGGCCAACACCACCATGCACCGGAGTAGCTCTTATGCCGGCTCAATAGGCGGCGCTGAGGGCAATCACGGCGTGAGCCTGGCGCGTGGTAACACACTCAAGAAGGCATCTGTCCGGAGGTCTGGCAGCTTGAGGCGCAGTGGCAGCCGCAGAAGTATGAAGGCAGGCAGCGTCAAGAGTCTCGCGCTGCAGACCAGCAATGATCCCGACGACATGCACAGCGCGTTCTACTGCCCCGTACCTACCACCGGCAATCCTACTGAGGCCCTAGCCAACAGATTTCAAGGTATGCAGTCCGGCATCCATTGCGTCCTCAGTTACGTTCAGCAGTGTGCTAACCTCCCACGCAGCATGGCGCAAGATACTCAAAGACCTGATCACATACTTTAGAGAGATCCAGACACATTACGAGCATCGCTCCAAGTCACTGGCGAAACTATCAAATGTCCTCAGCAACACAGCGACCCCGCCGGGGTTTCTGGAGAGTGGTGGTCTCGACGATGCCCTCCAAATCCTGAGAGATTACAACAAGCTCGCCTTCCAAGAAGCGAACAAGGCGCGCGAGATCGAAGAGGATGTCATCCTCGCTCTGACTGGACTTCGTAGCGATCTTCAGCAGAAAATCAAGGAGATCAAGAACCTATCTGGAGACTTCAAAAATGCAGTTGATCGGGAAATCGCAGCAACCCGCAAGGCCGTCGACAACCTCCTGGAGGTTCTCGGTCAGACTGAAGTGGACCCGTCCTTGGCTACCGGCAAGCAGGATCCGTACCTCTTAAGACTGGCCGTGGACCGCCAATTGGAGAGGCAGATCGATGAAGAGAACTACTTGCACCAGGTAATGCCTGCCCATATCCTCCTGTCCGTGGCTCATACTAACGTCCGCCAGGCATATCTTAATCTCGAAACCTCGGGCCGCGAGTTGGAGTCGATTGTCGTAGGCGAGATCCAGAAGTCGTACAATGCCTACGCCGGCATTCTGAAGCGCGAAGCCGACGCAGCGTACGGTGCGGTCGAGGACCTCCGTGTCGGACCTATTGCCATGCCCAAGGATCACGAGTGGGCGAGCTTCGTCCAGCGCGATGACCAGTTTGTGGATCCGGAGCTCCCCATGCGGTCGGCCCAGTTCATACAATATCCTGGGCGTGACCACTATGCCTGCCAAGAGATCAGGGCTGGACTGTTGGAGCGCAAGAGCAAGTATCTGAAGAGCTATACGGCTGGATGGTGAGTCGACCTATTTCCTACGTCATCTGTCCGTGTCTATCTTGCTGACATGGTGCCCTCAGGTACGTGCTTTCCCCAACTCATCTGCACGAGTTCAAGTCTGCGGATAAGACACAGGGGCCCGTCATGTCACTTTACCTCCCAGAGCAGAAGCTAGGGTCGCACTCGAGCGGAACCGGCTCCTCCAACAAGTTCATCCTAAAAGGCCGACAGACAGGCGGCATGCATCGGGGCCACACATGGGTGTTCCGCGCCGAGAGCCACGACACCATGATGGCTTGGTACGAAGACATCAAAGCTCTCACGGAAAAGTCGCCCGAGGAGCGCAGTGAGTATGTACGAGGCCATTCGAGGAGCTTCAGCCGGTCTTCGCAGCGGTCCCTGAGCAGCGATGGCGTCGTCGACGAGGATGACGACGAACCTTTCGCCGCGCCTGCTTCTGTCAGCCAACAAACGACGAGGCAAGAGAGCGAAATGCCCAGGCGCCCCGAACCAGGTGGGCGCTTCCCATCTGACCTGCAGGTAAACGCGCAGCGAGGCTTACAGGTTCCCGTCTCGCCCTCTAGTGTAAGCACCGCGTCGTACGAGAGGGCGGACCCCAATGCGGCGACTACTATCAAAGAGGCGGTTGCGTTACCAGGCAGCGCCATCATTGACCCTACATCCGCGGGCAGTCGTCCAGGACCAGATCCAGGGTGGTACGGGAGCACGGAGCGGACGCCGATGGACGAGGCGCCATCCCATGCCGCTGTCCTTGCCTCTCGGGCGCGAGAGGATGGGGTGAATCCGTATACGAACGAGCCGTTTTACGACCGAAGTCCTGCTATAGATGTTCACAGAGGCGTTGGGGCTTCCGGAGCCGGTGTTGGGGGAAAGCAGAGACTGGATAGTACGTCTGAGGGGAGAGGGCTGATGGTTGTTGGAGAGGACAATTTGGCGAACAGACAGTCCGAATCGGCAGAGAAGGCTCCAGAGACGGACGGAGCGGAAATTGGCAAGTACCGTGAGACTTCTTCGACGGCGGCATCGCAACAACACGACGCATACTCCATTGCCGGCGCACGCGGCCCGGTCACGGTTGATCCGACGGCTAACCCAACCTACGTGGCTTATTCATCGAATCCCGGCAACAAAGCAACGGAGAGTAATTTGCCTGGAGAGTCGTCTAATGGCACGCAGGTGCTGCCGAGCAGGCCTACTGCCGGCACAACTCGCAATGACAGCGTCCCAACCATCTCCAACTTACACGTTCCGGGCGAGTATCCGAGGTCGACGCCCAATCTTTAGGACACGGCGGAGGAAACTTGTACGGCTGCCTTTTGCTCTTTTAGTCAGTGTGTTTTGCTACCTATGGTCTTCTTTGTACAGCCTTAACTGTTCATGATTGTGTTTTGCAAGTTCGGGGTTCTGGAGTTTATCACTGCGTCATTATCACTATCAGGGGTGGAACAATCATGCTGTGGGTATGAGCCTTGAACACCCTTATTCAGCATGTTTTGCCCAGTATCTCAATTCTTTCCCATCCATCGCGGCCCCTATCAGTTTGTAGCCTCAGGCTCTGGTCAGTGTGGTATCAGTGATATGGTCTCTTTTTGCGGCAGTTGATGCAATATGAAGGCAGTTTGTTGCCAATATAGCGTTGTTCTAACGTCGATGTTTGCCCGGCGTGAAGCCAGTTGGGTCAACTTCATGACATATCTGGTTGTGGTAGTACCGCTACCGAGGGTGGCCGCTATAGCTGTGCCGGTTCCGGTCGGTTATCACAAGCTCCCACAAATAAACAAGCAGTGAATTACCGCATCTGTTGATAAGTGTGATGAGGATTGAATCCGGGCAACCCCTGCCCTGGCCAACATACAATTGATGTGGCTGTAGTAACCTTCACCTCTCAAGTAGAGGCTTCACCCTTCGACAGCAGGCCTTCACCTCTTGAGCAGACCAACACTAGCAGCATCAATAATCCACTCGCATCTCACCTGAACATATATAAGATGGCGGCGATAAGTTCAGACGGTTCCCTGTCCTACCAGCTTCCAACCCACTAACAGAACCTATCATCTCAACAGCGACATACTCGCTATACTAAAGTCAAGGTGGCCAGATCACCCATCTCTACCCTCCTCACTGCCACCGTGGTCCTGTCCACACTCGCCTCGGTCGTTTCGAGCAACGAGATCTTCATCAAGCCCCACGCGAGCCTTCCTTCGCTGGAGTCACTCGGCGTCACACCGGCCCAACTCTACGACATGGCTGTCAATACAACCAGCGTCGTCAAAGACAGTCGTAAGAATCGGCGGTCCATCCTCGCTCGCGATGAGCTCCATCTTCGCTCAGAGGCGTACACGGACCATTGCGACGGCATACGGTGTGCCCCGGCCGGATATCTCGCCGCCATCGGATGCGCCGAGTATATGCGGCTTGTCCCCGACGCACTTTTTCATGTCGACAGAACCTTTCAAGTGCTGTGCGAGGCCACGCCCGTTGCTGGCACCAACGAACCTCGAGCGCTCATCATAGGGTATGCCATCGTGACGAATCCCCTTGTTCAGCTCGAGGGAGACGCCACGAGCGCTGCGCGGGACGTTGCCAACGCTGTGTTCTGGATCGGCGACAACTGTCCGAAGCATTCATGCAACGACCATGGACAGTGCGGGATCTCTGGAACCGCGGCTGCTACAGGACATGACGACTTCCTGGTCTATGTTGCGAGCGAGATCATGGTCGAGGGACGATGTTAGCTGGATTGACACTCGCTTGCTCAGGGTACTGCTGCGGCTTGCCAGGCTGTATCCACAGAGACACGGTATGCAAGGGGGGCGAAGAGGGACAAGTTGCGGTTAATGATGGGCAAGAAGCTATACCTTACGTAAACCAGGGTTAGCTAGTCAGGTCAGAGCAAATATAGCAGCTCAGTCCGATTATTCCATACTCCTCGGAGCTTCGACCAGCTGCACTGCTGTCTTGCGAGGATACTGAACACCATATCCTGTACTCACAGGCATGACCAGCGTGTGGGAAAAGAGAAGATAAAGGTAGAAAATCAAAGCGATCAGCCTTGCCGCTGCCGCCTGACGAATATGCCCTTCGAAACAAGCTCCAGGTCCGAACGGCAAGAGCGGTTGGCAATTCATAGGTCCTGGTATCCATTGTTAAAGACCAACGCGGCTCCAACCTGAACCTGTATCAATGCTGGGTGGTGCTTCCACCTTCCTGATGCTTCTTTCTCCTGTCCTCTATACCTGCTAGGCAGCAAGTAAGGTAGGCGCCGAGCTACCGGGTGTTGTATTGCGGGCGTCTGTAATACATGCTAGTTTCATGTCAAGATCCTACCGCAGTTCTGTCCCCCGAGACAGCAACAATTTTGAAAACGCAAATGCCAACGATGGTCCGAAAAGATACGAGGATTGGGTTCTTCATGTGAGGACAACAGAGCATCCCTAGATTCGGTGTCGAGGGAATAGCGTGATACTTCATCATGTCCGTCTCACATGTCATCGCCCCCACCAACGCACAGTTGGGGTAGTCCGGGACGACCACCGTCGACAAATCGAAACTTGGAAGGAAGTATGTAGGGGCTCGATAAACACCGAACCCAGGCATTCATGATTCCCAGTGTGGGATGTGGCGCGGCTACAAGGCGCAGCTTGCTCTAGCTGATTGGGTATCTCCATTTTAGATGCGATGGGGATCCCCTGGCCGGTTCGTCAACCGATTCAGCCTCACACCTCCTCCCATACACCTCACGTTCGGAAGGGTACATGTATGGATTTGGCGTCGGATACTTGCTACCTCACTCAGCAGCTTTGCGTGCTTGCAGGATGCCGACGCCCACCATCTCGAGACATTGCCAGACTGGCAAGCAACTCGCACAATCCTGTGAGAGGAGGAAACGAGAAACGGGCGCGCTCTCTGCCACAAGTCACGCAAGGGATCTCGTTTTCCAACACGGCTTTGGAGAGTCAACCTTGACGGTGGCATTCAGTTGCAGGCTCACCAGGATGATAATCCATTCCACAGTCTGGCCCTCCCCTGTCTGTCCTAGGCCGACGTTGCGGTGAATTCTTGTCGCTCACACAGCTTACCATTCGGGGAGCGTTGGCCGAGGCAACGTACACACTCGTATTGCCCCGGCCCTAGGTTGTCGTCATCGACTTATTGTCAGTAACATGCCGGCGCTCCCTCAGTTTGTGCAACGGCAAGGAATCTCATCCATCTGTGTGGATAGAGAACGACCCCGGACATGGAAGCATCTCCTTGGAAGAATGCTGCAGCGGTCACCCCAAGCCCGAAGTCGACGCACTCTCTGACCAGCGTCGACCTATCATCACTTGGACGCCGTACCCAGCCCGACGCACTGGCATGGTCGGTCTGCAAGTCCACACCCATGGCTGCAACCACCGACAAGGAGTAGGCTATTGAGTCTGCTTTGTGCTCACACCATGGCTAAGTCATGTCAAGGTCGAGACCCAGAGTTTGGAGTGATACTTTCTCACGGAGACGGCCACGATCCGCAGTCGGGTCCTTGGCTTCTCTTCGTCTTCGAGCTTTCCTTCCCTTCTTTCATTCAATATTGCTCTGGCTCGAGTCATTCAGCGGGAAACTCTGTCGCTTTTCCTCCATCAAATACACGCCCACTATCCCTTCCCAGGGAGGTCATTACCACCTTATTCTTGTGCTCCCTATGCTGGTCGGACGCACCGGCCTTCCTCATTGTGTCACCTCAGGTTGATAAGGCCTCCCAGGTTGTCTGTTCGTTTAAATAACAAACGATAGTTCGGTGGTTTCTTGCCCATTTCTTTGCATCGCCTGTCCGAAGCAAGGCCATCACACGCAGGGAATCTTTCAAGATGGAGGGTCCAAGACCAGCATCAATGATGCCAATGAGTCCTGAAACGGAGTTAGACCTCCGAAATGCGTCTGAAGCAATGCACAGAGCGGCAGAGGCCATGATCGCAGCGACAGAATCATTCAGAAGGCAGTTCCACGCTCAACAGGGCGACATCAGACAGCCGCGGCCCTACACCTACCATGTCACCGAGACAAGAGACGAGGATCAGCTGGGGATCAAACGGGTCAGTGATGGGTTTGGGGAGTCACCAGGACAAAAACATGGTGGGATAAACGACGAGGCCTCAGATACGAGGTCCCAAGAACCTGCGAACTTGTCCAGCAATGGTGCTGTTGAAGATCAAGATCTTGTTTCTCCGTGCATAGCACTACCACCAAACGCACGGCCTGCTTCCGACAACATACCAGGTCTCCCATCCTCACATCACTCTTCCTTACCTCATGATATAGTGACTCCGACCAGGCTGCGACATATATTCGATAAGATCCCAGACCTACCACGGCTTCAAGCGACGCCGCCATCCTACGGAGGTGAGGACCCTGCCCGCGGAACAGTACAGACGACAATCTCTTCATATGCGGCCAACGCGATACCCACGGCAGACCGGGCAACAAAAGGCTCTTCTCCGACCCTGGCGCCTATTGCCACGGCTCCTACTGTCAGAACTGGTCCCGGTACTCAATGGCCGGGAGGACCATACAGGTCCCAGACACCTGTTCACGTGGACCTCCTTGAAGCGGCGGAGCGGATCAAAGCACAGCGGCAGTCGGTTCTGCCCGCGGCCCCGCGACAATTCCAGTTCTTACCTGCTGCAGGGCAACAGCAACACAACTTAAATGGCATCTTCCAAGGGCCGACAGCTGGCACCGACGAGCCGTCCCCATTCCTCCAGATTGGACGGCACACCTATGTCAGATCAACAGATGACTTCTGCACTACTCTTTTAACCAACGAAGTACGTCAGAAGCTTGGTGCTCTCAACTCCATCAGTCGATCCGGCTCTTCAGATAACCATCGCCACCACCCTCACCCCACAACATCATCCACGCAGACACTCGCCGTTTCGCTCGTCCAGGAAGTGTTGTTTGTTCTAGTCATCTGCCTAGCACAGGTCCTAATGCTGGCTGGTATATCGCAGGCCCTTGTCCCGGCGGTTATAATAGGAGGATCCTTTCACGACACCACGCCAGGTTGCCTGGCGTGGTACACTGCCGCATACGGCCTGACCTCAGGAACCTTTGTGCTGCCTGCCGGCAGACTGGGCGATCTATTTGGCCACAAGAACCTCTTTCTCATCGGCTTCCTGTGGTTCGCACTCTGGAGCTGCGTTGCCGGTTTCGCGGAGATGGTCGAGAAGGCCGGCGGTGCAGGGACAGTCTTCTTCTGTTTCTCCCGCGCCATGCAAGGTATTGGACCGGCACTCCTAGTACCCAATGGCCAAGCCATGCTAGGACGAGCGTACCAGCCCGGTCCGCGCAAGAACATTGTCATGTCCCTGTTCGGCGCCGCAGCACCTCTCGGCTTTGTGCTGGGTGCCGTGATGGCCAGCTTGTTCGCTGTAAAGGCGTCTTGGCCGTGGGCCTTCTGGTCCATGGGCGCAGTGTGTCTCGCTCTCGCGGCTGTGAGCGCGCTGGTCGTCCCTTTTTCCCCGCAGACGAAGCGTGTCGAAGATGAAAGTCTGTGGATGCAGCTCGACGGCTACGGTATCGTGCTCGGCGTTTCTGGGTTGGTGCTGTTTAATTTCGCTTTCAATCAAGCCCCCATCGTGTCGTGGTCAACACCGTACACGTATTTCATTCTTATCGTCGCCGTCATACTGCTCGTGGTCTTTGTCTACAATGAGCGCGTCGCGCCACACCCCCTTGTGCCGATAGCAGCTATGCAAGCGCAGACCAACTTTGTGCTCGGCTGTACGGCAGCCGGCTGGGCAAGTTTTAGTATTTGGGTATACTACGCCTTTGCCATTATCCAGGGTATGAGGGGCTGGTCGCCTTTGCTGTCCAGCGCCGCCTTCGCTCATGCCCCCATCAGCGGGTTTGCTGCGAGTATGCTGACGGGCTACCTGATTGGGAGGATCAAGCCACACTGGATCATGTTCATCTCTATGTGCGCTTTCTTCGCGGGGAGTTTGTTGCTTCTTACGTCGCCGGTGGACCAGAATTACTGGTATAACACGTTCTTTAGCATCTTGGTGATGCCGTTTGGCATGGACATGTCGAACCCCGCGGCCATTATCCTGCTCAGCAACAGCGTGTCGAAGGAGCATCAGGGCATTGCTGCCAGCTTGGTGGTTACTGTGGTGAACTACTCCATCTCGCTCGCTTTAGGTATTGGAGGGACGATTGAGGTTGCTGCGAGTAATGGAAGAAGAGACATGCTAGCTGGCTATAGGGGAGCGCAATTCTTTGGCTTGGGGCTTGGGGCATTGGGTATCGTTCTGGCGGCTGCTTTCTTACTGCAAAGTTACGTCAGAACGCCGCTGTGGCGGAAAGCGTAACGATCGATCTCCTATGTGTCGAAGAAATCAGCATGCACGTAGCATGTCATAGCGCATATATATATAGCAATTTTAATACCGTAATGGGAATCTATAACCCCCATATGTACATTTACACCCTTAACGCCGTCACCGAACCAGACCGAGAAAGAAGACCATGACGCAGAGAAAATGCCCATCACATAGCCGCTGCTCAGAATCCCCGTCCACCTCTGCTGAAACCACCGCCGCCACGTCCGCGTCCTCCGCCGAAGCCACCGCCGCCGCCACCCCTCGAAAACCCGCCAGAGCCGCCGCGACCACCACCGCCGCGTGAGAAACCACCGGAACCGCCACGGCCGCCGCCACGGCCTCCCCTGTCACCGAAACCGCCTCTGCCGCGCGGGGCTCCCCGGCCACGACCGCCGGAGAAACCACCCGCACCGCGACCGCCAGCGCCTCCGCCGCGCTTCTTCACCTTGGATACCGAGCCTGGTGGGGGTTTCGGTTTCGGTAGGAACTTGTCGAGGGGTAGGAGCTTTTCGCCGGAGATGTAGAACTTGTCGCCGGCCTTGAAGGAGGTCGCTTGGATACCCTCGGAGGGCTTGATGGTGAAGAAGAGCTGGTTGATGGGGCCGAGAACTTCGTCGATTTTGCCAATTGAGGTCTATTCCACCTGGGGTTAGTAATCCAACGTACGGCGGTTGCGGGAAGAACGGAAGGAGTGTACCTTGTTCTCGAGGTATATCGGCGCGTTGAAGTGAGGGATCTTAGGGTTTATGCTCTCGCACACCATCTCGCCCTCGCACGCGTGAACAAACTGGCCCATTTCTAAGACTGTCGCTGGGGGACCAAAGTCGCGTTGTCCGTAGCCACCGCCTCCTCCACGGCCTGCACACAGTCAGCTATCTTTTCTGCATTTCCAGCAAGCTTGGGGAGAACCAATCCTTACCACCACCAAATCCGCCGCCTCCTCGGCTACCGCCAAAACCACCACCACCACCACGGCCCCGTGAGCCTCCACGGAACGACATTTTTTTTAACGTAGCTTGAGTGTTGCGGCGGGAAGTTTGCCGGGGTCGTCGTCGAAGCTATGCGGGTGCTCCAAATGCTCGAATGCTTCACACCAGAGACCTAACGATTATTTTTTCGAGAAAACGGAATTACACTTCTTCCGGCTCGCTAGCCTAACCCGACCTCACGCTACGGGATGCCCCACATCGCCTCATCGAGACGTGGGTCTCTTGCAGGGGTCGGCGCTGTTGCCGAGTGCTGGAATCAAGGCTAGCGTGGTCAGTGAATGCATGCTAGAACTGTACTTAAATGTCGTGGCGGAATCCGGCAGAAATCACAAGTACCGGCGTAGCAGCGTGCCTCTTGACAATTTGTCCTCATTGACATCGAAAGTCTGGCCTTCCGCCCGCTTCGATCTATCGATCCAGGCTGATAGGACAACTTTCTGTTCCTCGCCTTTCCGCTCTCTCTTCTCGATGCCCAGTCTCTTTCTTTGATCCACGGGCCTATCCCTCATCTTGTTTTCCTTGCGAACGACGCTCTTAGTCGAGCTGTGATTTAGTTCACATACGTTTAATACCCCCCCCAGTCTATCACGATGGTCCGCCTCTCCTATTTGGGCCTCGCAGCTGGCCTCCTACTCTCGGTCTACGGTGTAGAAGTCCCATCGGATCTCCCAGTCTCCTCTCTCCTAGCCACAGCCCAGAGCTACCTCTCGCGGGGCCAAACAACCGATGCCCTGGCTTACTACGACGCCGCAGTGGCGCGAGATCCGTCAAACTACCTCACCTTTTTCAAGCGCGGCGCGACATATCTGTCTCTCGGCCGAACGGGCCCTGCAACAGCCGATTTCGAGAAAGTCCTCTCTCTCAAACCTGGGTTTGAGGGCGCCCATGTCCAGCTCGGCAGGATCAAGGCCCGCAGTGGCGAGTGGGATGCCGCGCGGCAGCAATACCTCCTGGCGAAGAAGAAGGCGGACGCGGAAGAACTCGCCCAGCTGGCCGAGGCCGAGCGCAGTGCCGCCCTGGCCGAGAAAGCGGCCGCGGCCGGGAACTGGGCTGAGTGCGTGAATCATGCCGACGTGGCGATCCAGGTCGCTTCGCGGTCGCTGCATTTGCGGGAGTTGCGCTCGCGGTGCCGTTTCGAGGCGGGCATGATTGCGGGCGGCATCGGCGACTTGCTGCACGTGCTTCAGATGAAGCCCGGCGATACCACACCGCACGTCAAAATCTCCGCCACACAGTTTTATGCTCTGGGAGATAGGACAGAGGGTATGAATCAGATACGGAAGTGCCTGATCTCGGACACGGACTCGAAGATTTGCAGGAAGTTGCTGAGGGAAGAGAAGGCGGTTGACAAGACGATGAAGGCGGTCGAGACGGCGCTCGAGAGAAAGCAGCCAGCTACGGCAGCCAAGCAGCTCGTACCCTCCGGCGACAACCCCGGCTTGATCAACGAGGTCAAAGAATCCGTAGCGGCGCTTAGGGCCGACGGCACCATACCCGCTACGGCTGGCAACGCCCTCGTGAGCCAGCTTGTGGGAATGGCTTGCCAGGCGTATTATACCGTAAGTCTCTGACCCCTTTCCCCAGCTCCCTTGCATGGCGGATCTGACACTCCCTCCAGATGAAGAAAGCCGACAAAGCCAAAATCTACTGCGAAGAAGCCCTCCAACTAGACGAGAATTCCCTCTACGGGCTCCTCCACCGCGCCCGCGTCCAGACGGAAGCAGAGGAATTCGAGTCCGCCATCAACACCCTCAACAAGGCCAAGGAAGTAAGCCAAGACGAGGAGGTACACAAGATGATCAACCCTCTCCTACAAGAAGCCCAGGTCGCCCTCAAGCGCTCCAAGACCAAAGACTACTACAAGGTGTTGGGCTTGGCAAGGGACGCCGACGAGCGCCAGATCAAGGCCGCCTACCGGAAACTGACCAAGATCCACCACCCGGACAAGGCCGCGAAGCAAGGCCTCACCAAGGAAGAGGCAGAGAAGAAGATGCAGGCCATAAACGAGGCATACGAGGTGCTGTCCACCCCCGAGCTGAAGGAGAGGTTCGACCGGGGTGACGACCCCAACTCGCACGAGCAGCAGAACCCGTTCCAGCAGGGCGGACCGTTTGGGGGCGGCGGCCGGCCGTTCATGTTCCAGCAGGGCGGCCCCGGCGGCGGCTCGCAACATTTCCAATTCCAATTTGGCGGGAATGGCTTCCCTTTTGGTCATTGAGGGCATTGGTTCCGGCGTGCTTTGGGTTAAGGGGGAGTTTGGGTGTTTACTAGGAGTTTATAGGCTTTCTGCTGTAAGAGCGAAGCTGTAGAGTTAGCATTTGATGAAGTGAGATCGGTTAGATCTAGCTCGATTTGCCTGTTCTCCTCCTACGCTTGATTGTGTTTTGGACCAGTCCTTGGGGAACCAGTGATGGCATTTGGTCCGGTCCATACAGCACTGGCCGAGGTTATGTGCTTCCTTACATAGACAGTGTTAGCTCCAGACATCCTGTACCTCACGGAACTAAACATGGGCATGTCCTGTGTGGTGCAAGCGTTTCGCCCCAATCGACCACAGTTACACAGACATCACATCACGGATTTGAAGAGGCAAAAAGAGACCACGATGAGTTCCGACGCCGAATCCCATGGCGAGAGTTTGTTATTGGGCCCCTGACGGAAGGTAAAACGACATTTTGTACACATGGAGGTTTCGATCCCAGCCGACGAAAAAGAGTTCCATCTACACCCAAACCAAAGCCGCCGAAAGCTGTTAAGGGGGAGGTCATGGTCCCCGCGCCGTATGTCTTTTACCGACACTGTGCACGGAAGCCAGGACAGGAGCTATCCTGGAACTGTCGGACAGAGCACTCAGAATATCCAGGCCCCGAGACGCCGGACAGTATTATTTTTACAAGGTTGGTTGGTAGGTAGGTGTTATAGATCAGTGACAGCCGAGTCGCCGTCGTTTGCCGCATCAGAAAAAGCCGAAATGTGTGCCCATGTCTTAAGAACGGCAGCCCTTTGGAGGCAGACAGCACAAATCCAGCAGTAAAGAGAGCTCTAGAGGCTATCGTTCTGGCGGATAAAGTATGCCCTGCGATAGATGTTAGTAGTTGAGCTGAGATGCGTGCCCACGCTCGGACTCGGCGAAGTCGGTCGGTCTAAGGTGGGCAACGACAGGGGTGGCAACACGCACTTTGAGGCTTCGTAAGCTGACCAGCAGATGGCCGTGCTGGGCATCGTAGTCACGACTCTTGGCTTGACGCCTTTGAAGAATCCGCGGAAGCCTTCTCTTCGGTAGAGTAACCGACAGCCTGCGGCAAAGCCGTTGACTGTCCTGAGCTCTGCGTCTGTAGCGCTTCCCCGTGTCTGAAGCATCGTCTTGATCACGTCCATCGGCGTGGTCAGGGCAGCGGCAAAACCACCGGCAACCGCACCGGCTAAACAGTGTGTTATGGGGTCGTACTTCTTCCCCGGATTCATTGTTGTCGAGATGGACTCGTAGGCAAGGAATTGCAGCGCGGTGAAGGGCACCGTCATGGAGAGAGTGGTGGGATAGGAGACGTAGAAGGCCGATAATCCTTCGTTCCGATAGACATACTTGGCGCAGTCTGTCATGGACCTGTACATCTTGCTTGAGTTCTGGATTTGCATGCGCTGTTTGATGACTGGGCGAATAGTGTTAGCGCAAACCCGGTGTTTCGGCCACCTCAAGGAGAATAAGCATACCGTCGAAAGGATTCATGAGGGCATCGCTCGCTATCGTTGCGCATGCGCCGCTCGTTGCAGCCGCCAGAGGATGATGCACACCAGCCTGGTTGCCACCCATGACATGTTTGACTGCCTCGTATGTAGCGAAGTAGACGGCGTGAGCAGGACCTAGGATCAGTCAGTCGCCAATCCTCACCCAAAGGCAGTCCAAGCAACAAGAGCCATACCTGCGCCGACGATCACGCTGGACATGCCGCGCCATAAACTTAATATGCCTTCTCCCGTTGCTATCCTATATGTGCCTTGCAGCACTCCATTGTAGACCGCGGACGGTGTGGGGTTGATGATTTGCATTCGGGTCTACGGCGGCACCGGTCAGCAGCGAAGGAGAAGGGGGAAGTATCCAAACATACCTTGATGGCGTCGATGGGGTACATAACGGTGTGTTCCTGTTGCTTTAATTAGCCCCAAACGGCCCCCGAATATTACATCGCTTCTGGGTTGACGAACAGCTATGCCCGCAAAAGCGCCGGCTGCCATATTTTGCAGCAGCGAGAAGTTTGGTGGTAGAGATTCATAGCTGAGTTTTCATCCATGTCAGCCTCATGATGCCGGAGGACCATATGTGGCCAGCTTGGCTAAACCTACTCATAGTCCTCAACGGGCTCGCCTGTTGGCTGGGCCATTTGGGCCACAGCTTCGGACGCGCCGCCGTAGGGTTTAGGCTGGAGATCCAGGATGACGATGTCGCTGGCTCTGGCCTCGCCGGAGGGTTGGAAGAGATGGTATCGAGCTCGGGGTTGTCGCCGGGTTGCCCGAGTCTACTTTCAGTGACGCAATAGATATCGGCGCAGAACAGCTCTCGAGTGCGGTTTAATTCAACCTTGATGCGATTGATCGAGTTGACAGACGCCAATATGCCAAAGGAGTTCGAAACGTGTGTAGTTGTTTGAGGTCGTGGGCTGGCGATCGCGAGGGCAAGTTGGCAGTTGTTATTGTTTTCGCCTCGTGCAGGGCGGAACCTCTTTATTTTTCTGCGACCGACTGTCGGACGGTCTGGCAAAAAACGATTGAGGTGTGCAAAAGCACGAGTCGGAGGTCGGGGAACGAGGACGTGCCGCCTTGGCGCTTGAGTTATTAGCGTCTTCCATTCCTGGAAGGGTGGCAGGGTTGTCCTCAACCGCGGGAGAGAGACGCTAACCCCACCAGAGCCTGCCGAGCTATGTAGAAACTACCTACGGTGACATGACATGACTGTGTAACTTGGTGAGTATTACGCAGTACTCGCATTCGCACCCGTTTGTCTCTTCTGTCTTTCGAAACAAATTCATGTGAACAGTACCTCCCACTACTTAACGCCAAGAAGCGTTTGCTGTAACACGGGTTTGGGTTAGATGGGAAGGATTACCACGTAATCGCATCTCGCCTTTCTGCTCCGGCACGCTGCGGGCTCGGCTCGGACATACGAGCGGTGAGCCTCGCCTCGAACCGTCGAGTCGGCGTCGACATCTCGCCCCCCATGGAGCCGTTGCGGTTGAGTGCACTTTTACATGCGTGCGGCATTTGCGGAAACAAATTTGCTCGATAACGCCCTGAATGCCCCCCTAATGCTGTTTGCTCCTGCGATGCGCAAGAAGTCTTCACACAATGCTGATCCAGTCTATCCTTGCCCGGATGCCCGCATACCAATATATAGTCTGAACTCCCCAGCCCCGTAGCAAACAGGACACAAACGGACCTTACCTGACACCGCCAGGACGTCTATTCAGCTGCGCCTGGTTGAACTGATAGATCATTCCGACGACTCCGGCGACAGGCTCTTCCTTGTCGGCCGCACTGCTTTCCCGGCTCAGCGTCTTGGTCGGCGACGTCTGCCATGTCGACTCCTCCATCAGCCCAGCCCCGCTACCGCCATACGCCTCCTCGTCTTCCTGGTCCTTCCCGCCGTCATCCACTGTGTCGTCTTCGGCCGATTCTTCGATGATGTTGCGCTCCACATGCCCGCGCCGTGGACGGTGCATGCTCTTGTTCCCAAAGTTTGCCCCGCCAGCAGGAACCGGGGGCTGATGGTGAGGATCAAGGAGTATCGACCCCATGGGGGACGGCAGCGGCACAGCCGGTCCATACCGCGGTGTCCGCGCTGCCGTACGAGAACGTGCTCTCTCACTGCGGCCCATCCTCGACGCTTGCATGTCGCCCGCCCCAAGTGTCGGAGAGTTCATAGTCGGCCATGCCGGCGGAGGATTGAACTGATGCCGAAGCCCGGGCGGTAAGTGGCTACCCGTCTTCGTGTTGAGCATGTAGTTGCCGTAGTTGCCAATAAACCCGTAGTAAGATGCTTCCATCTTCCCGTGTTTAGTGGCGTAGTAGTCGTCCCGGACATCTGCCGTGTTCCTGTCCACCGTCTTCTTTGCATTGCCGATGCCTTTCTTGAAATCAAACTCGGCGAACGAGCAGACGTATCCGAGTCCGTCCACGTGGATCGTGAACTCCCTGAAGAAGTCGATGATCTGGTCGCTCGACCGCGGGAGGGTGAAGAAGAGCATAAGCGGGGTGATCAGAATGCTCAGTATTTCCTCGGCAAAGATAATAACCTTCATCTTGTAAAGTTCCGAAAACTCCTTCTTGACCTCATAGCTGTGAAGACGGCCGCTCCAGTGATCCGGCTCGTAGTGCGTATACTCGATCACGTTACGAAGAGCATACTCTGGATCGAAAACGTTATTCTCCTCCGAGATGCTCCCATGAGAGAAGGCCCATATAGCACCCAAGACACCCACGTAAAAGAGTACGGTGCGGTCGTGCGTGATCTCGAAGCTGAGGAACATCTCCGGGTCGATGAGAGAAGCGATGGCCAGCACAGTCACAAGGGCTCCAGCGATGAAGGCCACGGTCCTGAGGACCATTTCTGTTTTGACCTTTGGGAACTGGTCGATGTAGTGTGTAGCGTACGGATGGGACATATTGAGTCGCTTTTCAAACAGATGCGGAAGCTCGTTGAACTCTCTAAACTTCCACTTTGCCAGAGGCGTGTATGTCCGTGCCGAGATGGCGGACGGATTCTTCTGAAATTCCTGCACAATAGAGTCAGCAATCTGATAATCACGGCAGGGTTCCATCCTCTCCGTGGTTCTTTACCTGGTAGTACGTCAGGAAGTACACAATTACAAGATACCCGACGAGGAACGGCGCTAGAACCAAGTTCATGATTGCTGCGAAGATGAACCTCTGCCTTAGTTTCGAGCTCATCTCCCCGCGTCGATCTGCCTTCAGGAACTCCTGGTTGACCTGTCCTTTCTCGTCGAAAACAAAGTCCAGGATGCTGAACATGAGGGCCCACTCCAACGTCTGGGAGAGAAGCTCTCTTGGCCCCAAAAATGGCACAGAGAGCTTAAGATCCAGCACCTCTTTATTGAAGAGGGCAATCAGGTAGTTCTCCCGTCGCATGAGTCGATTTGCAATATCCGACGCATCGAGTCTCTCCTTGGACTGGCTGCCTATGAACTTCCTCGCTTCTGGTGTCAAGCGGGCCGCAGTCTTCGGGTTGTGGTCTCGGAGAGCCATGATCCTCGCAACGACATCTTGCCAGGTCACAGTTTGCATATCGTCCTCGGGTATATTGAGGAGGTAAACGTAAAAGTCACGGATGATGAACAACCGTCGCATGTCCGTGATATAGTGAATCAGCTTGAAGATAAAGTAGAAGGTGAAGAGCCATAGGCCTAGGTTCCAAAGGCCCGACATGTTCTGGGTACACTGGGGGACCAGTATCTCGGGCATGGTCTTGCTGTCACGGATCTTGCTGTAATTGATGCACTGGGTCATGAACGTTAGAAAGACGGCAACAAATGCCACATTTCTGCCGATGGTTAGCTAAGGAACGGCAAGACAACAGTATTGGGGACTTACACCAAGTGTAGACACCTCTCCAGGAGAATACACCAAAAGCCACATCCCTGATAGTAAGCGTAGACATCGTGCATGAAGTTATCGAGATTGGACACGTTCGTCCACCTCCATTCTGCCTTCTTCTTAGCATCCCCGCTGAGGGCTCTGGCGATGATAGCACCAGGACGCTGTGCGTCGTGCTTTCTGCTATAGTTATCTTCACGGTGTAGCCTCTGTTGGGCTTGCGTAGTCTCCCATTGCGACCGCGCCTTTCTCGTCGACGGGCCCGGAATGGCAGCCGGCCGTCCTTGGTCACCCTTTTTCCTTTTCTGACCGGCATGTGTAGCATCGACCATATCGTGAGGCTCGACCAGGAGGGACTCGGGCACGTCATTGTTGTCCCCTTCCTCGTCATGGCCGAACCATTTATTGTACCCGGAGTCCTTGTGCGGTCGATGGCTCGACGGCCCTCCTCTTGTGATCTTCTTTGGCCCGCCTGCCAGCGACTGCCGGCTATCGTCGACGCCAAGACCCTCGACATTATCCAGATCATAGTCATGAAACTGGTGGTTCAGGTTTTCTTCGTCCAGGAGACCTGCTCGGTCTTCAATGTCATCGTGGCCGTTGTCCGCCCTCAGATCATCGTAGAATGACCGGCCAACGCCGCCAGGCAGTAGCTTAGAAAACATATTGGAGGTCATGGCGCAACGAGATAGCCGCCGTCTTGACCGCTGAGACGACCGGACATCTCAGTCCATGGCAGGGCAAGAGAAAATCAGGGATATGCGGAGGTTCCAGGCTGCCTAGGAGACGAGCTGCGGAAGCATCTATAGAACGAATGTGGACTACCTGATCAAGAGTCGACGCGGAGGTATCGAGACTTCGGGTGCCAGAATGTCTTGCGTTGCGATCGATCGAAGTGAAGGAGGGAGTTAACTATACGGAGCTCAGGACGCAATGAACGATTCGTCTTTCGTTTTAGGGAGGTATGACTCGGCGAAGTACAAATACTGCATGCATCCGAGTTTATTTTCTGGATGAACTATGCAGGCGTCAAAGGCCGGTGTGTAGGAATGTTGACATGCAGTCATGTGTGGTTGCCTTCGGCGAGCCAGCTGATTGCGCCGTCCGCGTGTATCGCGTCCGATGACGCTTATCGCACCTCCAACCCCTGCTGCTAGTGGCAAGCTTAGCTTATCGCTAATGCGGGTAGCTTGTCTGCCAGCTGCCAGCGGATCGCAAACTACCCGCAAGTGTACGTATGTATTGCTGTTGATTTAGTAAGGTAGACAAGACAACTTGGAAAGCTATGTGTTCCGGTGTCGTTCCTTAAGGCCAGCAGGTATATCCGACTTTAAAACATGGAAATATCCAGTTTACCACCATAGTAACTCACCATGACTTCCAACTTGGTTCCGGCGCCGTTGATGTCTCTGCCTGCCTTCAAGGATGTGCCGCAGTCGCCCCAGACGCCGGCCACGCCAGGCACACCCGGGACGCTGCGAACGCCGAACCCCTTTTCATCCAAGGTGACCGCTGTTCTCTCAACATCGTTTGCAGACTCCGACTTCCGCGACGCCCTGTCGTTGCTAGATGACCGCGGGACGATCAACACCCCGGACATGCGCCGCCAGTTGCGTCTCGACCTGCAGAAGGAACTCATCGACAGCAATGGCGACATCATCAATCAGTTTGGCAAAGTGGCCGAGGTGAGCAGAGATATCCATGTGATATGCCAGCCATTTGTATTGATTTGATTGTCTAGCAACTGCGAAGGATAGGCAACACCATCGGCAAGCTCAACGCTACTTTCACTGACACCAAGACACAAATCGCTGCCGCCAGTGCAGCGACTGACCCTGTCATCATTGAAGCCTCTTCCCTCATAACGCAGAAAGCCCAGGTTCAAGCCAAGCAGCAGCGTCTGAGGTCTATGAGTGCACATTTTGTGCTCTCGGAAGACGAGGTCGCCGTCCTGACCCTGACATCAGAGCCGGTAGATGAGAGGTTCTTTAGCATTCTGTCCAAGGCGAAGAAGATTACCAAGGACTGCGAGCTTCTTCTGGGCTTTGAGGACCAGACACTCGGTCTCGAGATCATGGAGCAGACGTCGAAGAATTTGAACCTCGCTTTTCAGAAACTGTATCGGTGGATCCAACGCGAGTTCAAGACCCTAAATCTCGAGAATCCTCAAATAGGCTCTTCTATTCGGCACGCACTACGGGTTCTGGCCGAGCGGCCATCGCTCTTTCAGAGCTGTCTAGATTTCTTTGCTGAGGCACGAGAGCATATCCTCTCTGATGCATTCTACACGGCTCTGACCGGCGCTTCACCGTCTGGTGTCGAAGACCCGTCGGTGAAGCCCATCGAGCTCGTAGCTCACGACCTCCTCAGATATGTGGGGGATATGCTCGCCTGGATCCACTCTGCAGCTGTGGGCGAACGAGAAGCCCTCGAGGTCTTCTTCGTCTCCGAGGGCGGAGAAATCGCCAAAGGCATCCAAGAAGGGCGGGAGAATGAAGTCTGGCGTCTGGTTGCCGACGAGTCGGAGGATATGGTCGACTTCGATCCCATCGCAGCCCTGAATGAGCTGGTTGACCGTGACATGTCGGGCGCGGCGCGTCTTCTGCGCCAACGGGTCGAGCAGGTGGTGCAGACAAACGAGGAGACCATCCTAGCCTACAAGCTTGCGAACCTCCTCAACTTCTACCGCGAGACGTTCAGCAGGCTCTTGACCAGCAACTCTGTTCTTGTCGAAGCCCTGCGGAACCTCGAGTCAGAGGCCATGCGGCAGTTCCGCTCTCTGATGCGAGATCACATTGCAACTCTCCAAGGGGAATTTCAACACACACCTGCCGACCTCGGCCTGCCGGACTTTCTACACGACGCACTAGATCAGCTCGGCGCTATCATGAAGACATACGATACTTCGCTCACATCCTCGAGCAATCGCGAGGCTGACTTCCAGCCTATCTTAGCAGAAGCCCTCGATCCGTTCATAGACGGCTGCCAGAACGTAGGAAGAGGCCTTGAGAGCCCAGACGATTCGATCTTCCTCATCAACTGCTACGAGACAACAAGGGACAACCTCTCGCGGTTTGATTTCACTCGGCTCAAGGCGAGTGAGCTGCAGTCTAGAGTTAGCACTGAGGCACGCAAACTCGCCCAGAGCCAGTACACCTTTTTACGAACGGAATCAGGACTGGATGGTTTGATGGACGCTTTGCTGCCACTGAAGAACACCAGTGATGATGTTATCAAGATTAAGGACCTTGAAGCAATCCAGCCTCCAGTCTTGACGCAGGCCAGCCAGGCCTTGGATGATTTCTTACCCTCCGGCCTGATGGATGCGATGGAGAACCTAAAGCGCTTGCTAGATGCGAGACTCGCCGCCGAGATTACGGAAGAGGCCGTAGAGAGGTTCTGTACAGACTTTGAGCATGTCGAGGAGATGCTCATGCTGGCTGATGAACTGGCAGAAGACGGCGACGGTGAGGAAGAGACACAGAGCCTTCGCTCCCTGTTCCCGAGGACATCCGGGGAGCTAAGAGTACTCCTGTCTTAGATATTTCCATCATAGTCTTCCATAGCATGCTGTTACATGCTCGGGTAACATGCATTTTATGATTGGTAAAGGATGTGGCACTACATGGACATGCCGTGAATATTGCAGCTTCAACAAGAATAGTGCCGTTGATCAAGAATTACAGCTATGTATGCTTAGCGGCTGGAGATAAGAATGTGATCAAAACGGAAGTAAAAGGTCACAACATCTGATTTCGCGTCCTCCGTGCGGCTCAGATGCTGAACATTCAGATAGGTGCTAGCGGGAACATAGCCCATCCAAAAGTAAGAAAATAATAAGTGCAAAAGAAGAACTTCCAGATTCACTCTGGACTGTGGTAGTTGGCCCTGCCGTGAATCGAACACGGGTCATATCGGAGCTGAGATGTTTCCACAACGATATATTCTAACCACTAAACCACAGGACCGATTTGCTTGTTGTGGAGTGCCGCTAAATATGATCATGAATATGCTCCTTCGTTTGCACAGCGGGACACACCCTTGACACCGCGGCAGAATGTTGAAATAGGTATGGAACATCACCATTTAGTGTACAAGTGGAAGTTGGTTGACATTTAAAGTTTGGTTCGCCTGTAAGGCTTGTACACCTTTTCCATTTGCAAGGAATCGACCTTGTTCCTTTCTTTTACGTTCATCTCACGGAGCGAACCGCAGTCAAGGCTTCAACCACCATCAAATGCACAACAACATTGCTAAAATCCAACGTGGAACCCGCCATAGGGAACGTTTGTTTTTGAAGCCACCACGAAATCAAACACATAACCACAACAACATCAACATCCGCCGGATTCTACAACACACAACACCACTAAAATGGCCCACCTCCAACAACAAGCGGCCATCTTCTCCCCTTCGGTAGCCCGCGCCGCAGCCAGCGCTGCAAAGGACTGGAACGCAGTCGACAGCTGGCTCGCATCGCGTCTCGGCCGTGCGCCGCCGCCCTTCGAGCGCAATGCCGACACCCTGCGGGCCTTGCTCGCCTTGGTGTCGGCCAACGAGTCTGCCGACGAGGAGAGGGACGTCCTTTGCCGCGCCGAGGCCGACGCGCTCGCCGAGATCCACGCCTCAGAGGAAGCGCGATCCGGGGACGACGGCAGTCTGGATCTTGTGCGGGACGACATGCTATCTCTGATTGAATCCTCCATGCCGCGCGAAGCACGCCAGGCGCTGGACGCGCTGGCGTCGAGCGCCGTCGAACTCGGACTCTCTGCCAATGCCGACGCGGTAACGATCGGTCAGCGTCTCGCTGCTCTTCAAGCGGAATCCTTCACGCTCTCCCAAGCAGCAGACAGAGTCGCAGTTCTGCACCGCTACATCGAGTCCGAGAGGGAGCGGATGGGAGCTGCCGTCAGGCAGATGCGCGACGGAGAGAGCTACCGTCCCCCGCCGGATCTGGCGAAGCAGAATCTTGAGATACAGCGGCGCGTTAAGGCTGCAGCCGCTGCACTCCCGAAGACGAGCAAGCTAGAGGGACCACGCGAGGAAGATTTGACGGCCGAGCAGGTGCGGGAAGAAGAGGAGGCGTTTCTGGCTTTATTGGCGCAGAGGAAGGAGCTGGATGCGCAGATTAGGAGTTTTCAGGGGCTGCCGCCGGATATAGACGCTGCGAGGCGCGAGTTGGAGAGTCTACGGGATGAGCTAAGGCAGGTCACGAGTCGGAGGGATGCTGTTTTTGAGGGTCTGGTCGAGCGCGAGACGCCGAGGAAGCCGGGCCGTTGAAGTGCAAATCCAGGTGTTTGTTTTGTTACGAAACTTTGGGGTAATGTTTGTTTTCTCTAGCTGGGCAAATCGTGGACTCAACAACGCTTTGCACAGTATAAAAATATACCACAGGCTTAACCCATCACCCTCATTGCAGGTTTCGTTTCCCTCGCCCAGATACAGCACCTCCAAGTCTGCCAAACTGCCTCCCCAACCCCGACCGCGGCTTAACGGCAGGCACAGCGGGAGTCGGCAGGTCCTTGGACGGCACCGGCGGCCGCGTCACCTCCTTCGGCACCGGCCCTCCTTTCTCAAAGCTGTCGGAGAGCCGCAAGTCGCCCACTCCCAGCGCCGGGCTGTCGTCGAGGTCACCGCCAAGGTGCTGGGCTCGTCGTGCGCGCTCCTGCACGCTCCGGAACTTCTCGAGCAGCTCGTTCCACCGGATAATGCCGTCCTCGCGGCCCTTGAGCCGGTTCGGCCGGTCGAAGTTGGAGCTTCCGGGCGTCGTGGTGTTGCTATGCCGCACAGTGTGAGTGTCATTGCCTGCTTTGCGCGGGGAGGGTTGAGAAAGGACGTTGGCCATCGCCTCCACCACAGAACCTTGCTGCGGGCGGGGCGAGGGCAGAGTAAGAGAAGGCACATACGGTCTGGGCGCGATGTGAAGATAGCCTATGGAGCTCACGCTGTTTAGCCGGTTCTTGAGCGCGGCGAAAGCTGAGGACTGTGGAAGGAGCATCAGAAGCCCGTACAGGCATTTGTACAGATGCGGATATTTCTCTGGCTCCAAGAGTTGCAGACGAAGATCTATTGTTGTTAGTGGACTCGACCCTACTACTCATACGCCTTGAAGTGGTAGGGGAGGGCCATACAAGTGAAGACTGGTGACTCGAGTAGCTGGACAAGTTTATCGATCTGTATCAGGATGTTCACCGTCATCTCAAGCTCGGCGCTACAGCACATGTTAGCGGCTGATCGGCGTCCCTCACTGGGGTCAAGGGGGGAGTTCGGACAAAATTTGCAACAAGTTGTACGCTTGCTCGTAGGCTTGCGCCAGCAGACACAGTGAAAATGTCGCAACGGCATTGTAGCACCATGACCGGAAAAGTGCGACGAAGAAAGTCTGACCGTCCTGTTGTAGGGTGTCAGTCCGATCGCACTCATATGGATTGCGCTGGCGATTGCGGGCATGTCAAACCTTAGTCTCCAAGTTCCTGAGCCTCTTCCGTAACTCTGCGAGCTCAGGGGCGGTGATCAGGTTGTTATTGAGGTTTTGCACCATGATACTGGCAAATTCAAGATCCTCTTCTTTTTCGATGCAGTCTGCAAGGGTCCTGTAAATGCGCTCGGCGCTAAGGCTCATACATAACTGGCGGATGATCAGGTTACCCCTTGTTTCTAGCAGTTTCCTATCAGTCGAGAAAAGCTGCAAGAGGTTGACCATAAAGTTCGAGAAGTAGTCATCCTCGCTGTTTCTCGAGATCTGCGACAGCAGTTGCAAGTCTCTCGTGACTACAGCTTCCGAAGGGTCGGATAGCGTCTTGAGTAAGGCCGGGAAGGTACCGTCATTGAATGCCAGAACCTTCCTCGGAGCCTTGCGATGCAGCATAATAAGCCATGTCAGTGCTGCCACCCTCGTGGCCTCGTGATCGTTCAAGAATAGCAGCGTTAAAGAGTTAACTGCGGCAGCATAGTCCAGGTCTGCTTGCGGGTTTGGTGACGGTGCTCGCGCACCGGGCGTTGCGCTGCTCACTCTATTCTGGGCAGGGGTCGGACTCCGCACCTCCAGATCTCTAGAGCTAGATAGCGAAGCGCGAGTGCTCGATGCACCGTCAGGGCCTGGTATTTTGGATGGAAGTGCCGTAGGGACATGGTCTGGCTCGTCGGAAAGCGATACGACGTAGTCCATGAGTGACGTGTTGACCCTAGCTGCGGCTTGGCGGATCGACTCGACGCCGCTAGCCATGGCGGGGAGAAGGTGAGCAAGAATTTTGGGTGTGAATGGAAGAACTTCTTCCGGGCAGATATCCAGGAACTCGACGATCCACCGTAAAGATTCGAGTAAGCCATCTTCTTCTGCAGGAATGCTTAGCAAGTCTGTAGTACCACGGGTCACGCAGCTCGATAGGGGTGGATCGGCACGCGTTGAGACAGAGACCTACCTAATGGAGAGTCGAGGGTGGCGGTAAGAATCTCGAGTATGGCCTTGTAGTTGATCTGCACATCCTGCCCAGGAACCCAATCATCCTCACTGCTAGCGTCGTCGTCATCTTCGCCAGCAGTGGAGTCGACCTCGTCTCCTTCTTCGAGTGGTGCGTGGGCACTGGCACTGTCGACCGAGTCCTCTCTCTTGCGCTTACCGTCGCCCTTAGATTTCTTGCTCTCTGCAATGCCTTTCTTCACGCGAGATATCCGCTTGATCTCGTTTAAAAACTTGTCAAGACACCCCTGCGTGGCAACGTGGACGTCGCGATTGGGGTCACTCAGGAACCTTAGCAGACCACCCAAAAATTCGGGTAGGTAGGTGACCAGCTCTAAGTCCGGGATCGAGTCCAACAGTATGATCCAACCGACCAGAAATGTCCTCGTGAACGGGTTTAGGGCATATATTCGCTCCTTCAGTAGAGGAATGAAGCGTTTCAACGAGAAGGCGGTGGGCAAGGCCTCGCGAGCTTCTAGCCGTTCCTTATCCCCAGCTTCTGAATCAACTTGAGGTGTCTCGAGGACCGACACGTAGGTAGCGGCCGACTCCGATACGATGTCCTTGATGAGTCGATCAAGGAGCTCGGCACCGTTTTTTACCGAGAGCTCAGAATCAGCGCCGAGCTACGGCGAATCAGAAACACTGAGCTGGAGGGACCGGAGGATCACGCACCGGTGTACAGGGGTAGAAGACGGTGACGTACCTTACAGAGAGCATCGAATATGTGGTTAAAGTAAACCAGTATCTCACCCTTGGCTACCTTTGCGATGTTGTACATAGCCTCACACGCATAGTAACGAACCCGAGCATCCTGATCCGAAAAGCAGGCAAGCACTGGCGGGACAATAGCTTCAAGGTATTTTGGTAATTCCTTGGAGGGATCATGTAAGCAGGGGTTCTTGTCACCCGGACGGAAAACGAGAAACATAACGTGAGAGACGGGATGCAGAAGAGACACCGGTGACGGACGCGTGCAGGTACGCCGACATGCACAAGGCAGGGAAATGAGGAAGGGGCATGGAAGAGTCGGGGGCCACTTACAGGTCCAAGAGCAATAGCCGCGGCAGCCAGACCTATCAGGCCACCGTTTCGGGCATGAGGTTGATGAACAGCATATGCATAATCGTTACAAAGCTGATCGATGATGGCTTTAACCTTGGTGTAGTCCTTAGTGGCGACTAACTCGCGGATCACGCGTTCGAGCCTGTCGATAACAGCCGGGTGTGAGTGATGAGTGCCCAACGACACCCCTTGCCAGGCCAAGAGACGGAACAACGCCGTGTCCACAAGGAGTCATAGCGGGTGGAGAGAAAGGGGGGTTTAATGAGAGCATCACACATACTCGAGAGCTCCGACTTTTCTCTTGTCATAGAGCTTGTCGTTGAGATGGCGCTGGATGTTGGCGTCCATGACGGTGATAGGGATGGACCTCGCGGCCCGTTTTGGTTCGTCGGTATGTCTAGACGGACATCGTGGACCAGCAGTCACCCTCTCTACCTTTTAGGAGCAGGCCACGCCACGAAAAAGGAAACAGGACGAAGGACGCAGCTGGGCTGGCTTGGACAGGTGTCGCGGATATGGCGATGATACGATGAGAGCAGGCAGGCAAATGGCACCCGCTGATAGATGGGTGAACCTCGATGAGAGGACCGGTAAGGTGGTCGGTAGGGGTGGGCAGACCAACGGGAATACCTCTGCGTAACCTCAAACCCAAAAACCAGATGACAACTGATGGACAGAGTTCGATCTGGAGATTGGTCCAAAGGATCCAGGACGACCTTCAAGTCACTGTTGGAAATTGTCGAGAAACCAGTCGGGGCTAAATGGCTGAGAGACTGTAAGGTTAGACAACAGACTCTCTTTGCCCTTTCTCTCTTGAAAGTAGACGTTGAATACAGACTTCCTTAGTACAAGAGACTTATTCACCTAAGATATCGCGGCTGAGTTGTTAAAGCTTAAGAAGGTAATAAAGAGACGGCAAGTGCAGCATGTCAACGTCACTCCGCAACGCAGTTGCACCAAGTTCCAAGGACTCCCCACGTGAGGCAACGGCGCATCGGCCCCAGAAAGGCCCCAGCTCGCCCACACTCCGCAGCACTACAGTGGGTACCTTCCAGGTTACGTACCTCTCTCTTAAGCAGTTGAGAGGGCCGGAGCAGAAATGGCAGGTACTCCGGTACTTGCTCGATCAACGTTGTTCAAAACGGCAATTTGACTCTTCTATTTAAAGCTCCATCTTTTATCGATCTCTCCTGACCCGAAAGTTGGGGTTACACTGGCAACGAGGGAACGCCAACACATAGCACACCACCACGGCATCCAAGTAGCAGTGCCCTTCGAACAGCCATTACATCATACTTCTAGGCTCCTTTGCTGACTTCGGCTTGGCTCCACGGTTACTATGCCGGCTTGGCTCTTCTCCATAACCATATCTTGCAACCACACGGTAGAAGAGAGGAGAGCACGACGGGACGGGATGGTAACAAGCACAGCGACACCGCTGAAGGAGCCCAATCTTGCTGTAAAAGGCCGACTAACACCCTCGACTTTGACTGAAGGCGCAACTACGCTAGGCTGACAGCGAACCAAGCATGACCGTGCGTGCTCTTCCACTGTCGTTGGCATGTTCTCTCTCTTCAAAACCATAGCTGATATGGCTAATCATGAGGCTTGGTCCCTCGCCTCGCAGGCTCACACTACTCTACAAGACACGGCTCGTGTCTGTGTTCCCCCCTAGGGGCACGCCTCTGTTCGCCTGGCTTGACCTCCAACCTCGAGAGGGCTTGGGTGAGGCCCGAGAGCAATTGAAAGCAGTCGACATACTGGCTCATGCTTTCTGGCGGATCTTACACCGCTATCAGAACATATCGCCATATGATGCTTGCAGATGACATGTAATTCCTCACGTACAGCAGCACATACGCGGCGGGAGGGTTGAGGGATATCGTGAAGGTTGTCGAGGGCGACATATCGAGGCGAGGAATCATGATCAGGAGAATGACAACCCTGCGTACCGGAGAACCTGATCGCAAAGACGAAACTTGACAAAGGCCAACAAAGCCCGTTTTCGAGAACCGACGGTGGCCGCTTCGTGCCGAAGCGCATACCTTAGCCATTCCATAAGGCTTCCATGCTGCCGGTGTGGCTCTTAGCTGCAGATCTGATTCCCATGACCTCTCTGTCCTACGTGATACGTGCAGGATACTTCGTGCATGAAACAAATGGCACGAAACGCTAAAGCAGCTAAGTATATCCCTTGTGGATGCTTATCTATACCTACATGTAAGCACATGGTTACACGCAGAAGACACCGGTCAGGGGGAGCTTCACGTTTTTGAGCCACAAACGACTAGCAAGCCTCGTTCGCACTGGATGGCTACACTACCCTTACCCAACTCGTACAGTTCTCTGGGACGGAAACGACAGTGGGATGACGATGACGATGACGATTGTCATCGGCACGATGAATGTTGATCCAGTCAGGATTCCAAGACTACCTTACCGAACCTTGACTCGACCAAGCATGCGATATCTCCCAAAATAACTGCTACTAAACTCTGGACTACAAGTTCCCAATGGCCACAGACAGAACCGCGGTTCAAGCTTTCTTGCCGCCGGATTTGTCGTCGGGTTTCTTTTCTCCACCACCGCCACTATTGGCCTTAGCATCGGCCTCCTTATTCTGCTGGTTCCGATAAACTGCAGACGATGCCCGTTTGATGAAGTTTGGCTATGGCTCGGAATTTAGCATCCTTCTCCATAATACACGGTTGGTTCATAGGTAAGGCTTCTAACATACATCCTTCCCATTCTTCTTGATCCTTTCGAGATCCGCTTGAGTCATTTCCTGGGGCATGATCTTGGAGAATATCTGGGTTCGTTGGCTTCAAGTTGATTGTGAAGAGTAAGGAGGAGAAGCTGCCGCGTAGCAGAACACCAAGGTGCTGGGCACAGTCGAGCGTCGAGGGTGCCAGTAGTCTAGATAGACTAAGATCTCGAGATGGCTTGGTCGATGATAGAGTATGATCGTCCTGGAAACCGGGTGAGACAGCGTCCTTAATATAGTTGCTTCAGATACCTTGAATGTATTTGCAGCCCAACCACGGCCACGACAAGTCACACGCTGTCCCATCCGCTCCATGCTGCAGACCGCCAATCTACAGATGCACTAGCGAAAGCCGATCTTCCAACCCCCGTAACAAAGTGTATAGCTTTATCCTAACCACATGCGAAGCAGTCTCAGACAGAGTTGTCGGATTCAGGAGACGCTGTGGTGTACTAGGTACTTTGTACACCACATCATTCTCGTCCCCTGGGTCGGCCTATGGCTCCCGACATGTTGCGCTTCGTTGGCCTTATCGTGCTCCGTCTCCCAATCATGCAAACTCGTCTTGGAACATCAGCCGACGGGCTCGGGTTGGAGCGCTGTTGGATGATACGGGGCGCGGCTTAAGCTACATTCTAGTACACGCCGCAGCTTCCGCGCAAGAAACACTTCGCCGCAACACCAAAAATCGACCGACGATATCCCGAAGCACTCGGTCGAAGCTGCTCACCCGCAGCCTCTACATCATGGTACCCTGCGGCTGACACCCTAGCGAAGAGAGCGAGCACCAACATGCCTACACCAAGAGGGGGGACATGTCACTGATATCTTCACCGGTCGGTCTCCCTGAAAAAAGAAAATGCTTCGCCGAGGACGTGACAACCGGCGAACACCCCCGTACGCCATACCGACGAGCCAGGATGTGCCTGTTATGGACGATAACATCCTCGTTAAGTTTGGCAGTTGGGTGGCCAGCACCTCCAACGCCCGCCGCGGATAGACCAGTCTAGCCCCCTGAGCGGCGTCACCCCTCAAACTTTATGCTGACCTGGCCTGCCCGGGAACATGCTGGTCGACTACAATTGCGCAAACCAAGCACGTACATATGCACCGTCGATCCATCGATGAAAATGTAATGACGCTCGGAGAGATTGCCCTCAAGTTCAGCTGTGGTAGGGACTGCCTACAAGTTGTTCGACTCACAAGATGATCAAAAAGCAAGTGCAATGCCCAAAAGACGCCGAAAAAGAGGCGACCCGAGGATGCGGACATCCCTGTCCTGTGTGCTTCTTTGCTTTTCCTGGACCGGTATCCCTGTCAATCCCGTCAGGCGAAGGTCCAAGCAGCATCGAGCGCCGAGCACCGCGGTTGCTATGTTCGTGCGCCACAGTCATCACCACCGCATTAGCAACGCGAGCATGAGCGCTTCTAATTAGATCCTTTTCACCGGACTCGGCTCCGGTCCCACTACGATCGAGATCGCCCGCGTCTAAAGCCCAATGAAGGAGCTGTCCTCGTGTGAAGAACAGCCTTGTCTCAACTACTGATAGGCATCGATCGATCATACTTCACCTATCAACGAGGATGTCGTCGTTACCAAATCGCATTTGTAAACTCGTGGAACTCTAATCTAATACATAGCCTCCTATCACGTACATCAACGAATCGCGAAGGACAAACATGACTTTTCCGGCAGTCAGCCACGAATATGCACCCTTTGCCCTAATGATGATGTGCATGGCCTTCCTCGCCAACCGCCAGGCTCCGCTGGCACTTTGCTAGGATGGCCGCCTGCCGACTGACCTGCGCCAGGCGGCCGATAACCTCCTTGTTACCATCCACGAACCCATAGAGCGCATACGGGATCCCGACCTCGTCGCAGAACTCCTGCACGAGCTTCTGCGTCCTCCGCAAGTTATGTCTCGGAATCCGCGGGTACAGATGATGAATAGCCTGGAACTGCAGGCCGCCGTGGAAGAAGTCCAGCCACTGCGGGCAGTCCACATCCATCGTTGTCCGCAACATCTTCTGCGGGAAGGACTCGTTGGGGCCGAGGTCTGCCGTGGACATGGCGAAGTGGGAGAGAGTAATTTGCAGGTGCAGCGGCGCGGTGACGGCGTGGGAGATCAAGATGAATACGACACGCGACCCCCACGTCGGAATGGATTTGTAGAGGACGCCGTAGCCGAACCAGGTCCAGAACACAGCCTGACCGGCAACCTCAAGCCACCAATGCCACCATGCTGGACCTTTCTTGGGCGCACGGCCCATGAGGAGGTAATCAAAGCTAAGGCGGTAGAGATTAAAGCGACCGAAAAGGAGGATGAAGTAGTAGGAATAGTGTTGGATGGCGATGAACACCTTGGCGGCGGCATCGTATTCCATTACCTTTTCGTAGTATGTGCTTCGTAGAGAGCCAAGCAGACGATGCGAGATGGCAAAGAAGGGCATGTGTTCGATGTCCGGGTCGTGTTCGGGGAAATTTGTCACGATGTGGTGGACGTTGTGGTTGTGCTTCCACCACCCTAGACTCAGACCGCCCAGGAAATTGGCGATGATGATGCCGATCACCGAGTCGGTGTGGAAATCATGCGTAATCCCCATGTGGCCGGCGTCGTGGGCTGTGAAAACGAGCTGGTGCCAGAAGCAACCCAAAAAGAAGGCGCTGGTGGCGTACCAACCCCTGTGCAGGAAGTAGAGGAAACCGGCGAAGAGGAGAGTGTACCGGGTACATTCTATTGCGTAGGCGGCGTAGTTGCAACGGAAGAGTCCCTCTGCTTTGATTCGCTCATGGAGAAGGCGGTATTTGCGTACAATTTCGTCCTGAGTTGAGTCATCCAGGGGTGGATAGCGATCTAGGTCCAGCTTGATCTCCTTCCTGGTCTCGGACGCCAGGAATGCCATGCCGTCATACCCTTCCTCCTCATCAACAGACGAGGCGGAAGTTACAGACGTGGCTCGGTCAGCGGTCGTGTTCTCTCCATTGCGGACTCGGAGGCCAGAGTTATTATGTTCGATGACATCAAAGACTGGCGAGGGAACTGGTGACGTGGAGCGTGAGCTGCCGTTGCTAGAGACAGCCGTGTTCTGCACAATCGAAGAATGGGTGTCTTCGTCGGCGGCGGTGTTATTGTTGTTATCCCCTTCGGAAGGGTCCGTTTCTAAGCGAAACTTTCCGCCCTGTATAGGTGGTATAAAGTTTCGCCATCTGCCTTCAATCCTCCCGATCCTGTATCTGTTCATCATCTGCTGGGCTTCGGGAGAGTGAAGACTATTTGTCAAGTTAGCTTTCGATCCAATGACTCGATATTGGAGAGGTAATACGAACACTGTGACTTCGTCGGTAGCATCTCGACCAATCTCGTGGGCGATGGCCTTGCTACCGCCCGGGTGGTACTTGATCCAGGCGTCCACCTTTAAGACGTGCTGATTGACAATGATTATAGACCTTCCTTCCGCAATTAAATGCTCTATTTGTCTCCTCGTCATGAGTGGGTAGTTCTTCATCTTTTCCGTGGTTCCGTCCATCATGCTTGCTTCCCCGGCAAGCCCCGGAGCGGCTGGAATTATAGATGGCGATTAGTCCTCTTCCCTTAGGTACTTGCGTCCCAAGATCGAAGGCGCCAATGACGCCGTCAAGGTGAGTGGCTCAAGTTTAGGGGGCCGCGTCGACATGTACCACCGTCTGAGGTGAATCGAATTCGGTTTTGATGTGCTGCTAAATGTGCATGTTGTGCTCCTCACCGTCGGGTCTGATGGAAAGGGAGCGGCCCGCCATCACGAAGTGGGCTGTTCCTGCCCATTCAGGGAACATATTGGGTTTCGTACCCAAATTGGGGCTAGACACATTGTCCCTGACAGAGCCTCCACAGTCCACATCACTGAAGTGGGCCTCCAGCAATTGCTTGGCCCACCCTGGTCTGAGCTGTAGGTGCCAAGAGCTCATTGGCCAATGTGACCAAAGTAAACAAACCCACTTACAGCAGTGCAATCCCCTCCAAAGACTGTCACTGACCATCACGACGCGTCTCGGCCTCGACTGCCCTTCGATTCAAATTTCAGCATATTGGACCACGATGCTCTGTTGCATGACTTGCTGTCTAGGTAATATTCCACGAGTTTCCCAGCATCATTGTAACCTCATGGCCACGAGACTATCAGAGTAAGACGCGCTTTTCATTCCTCGGCACGACCACGACGGCGACTCCCAATCCCTGAGTGCCCTTGCAGCCCTTGCTGCAAACCACGATCATGGTGAATCCAGGCTACGGTGGCGGCCTGGATACGCCCCGAACAAACATGGGCGACGCGACCTACCTCTCCCGGCAACCGGACTTCGATATCTCCCAAGAAGCATCCTTCCAGTCGCCCTCCAAAGACGCGAACCTCCTGACACAGCTCCGCAACGGCGGCCGTCCAACCCTCCGTACACCGCGAGGTAACGGCCGAGCCCCCTTCGGCGACAGAAAGAACCTTCCTGCCGGCCTAGGCGGTGCAGAGTTCACGCCTCTCCTAAAGTCTGCTACGCGGAACTCCACGCGACGATATGGACCAGGGAAAGAAAACGGCGTCGCCGCGACCCCGGCCTTTCTGGCGAAGATAGACGAGGACATGACCCCCATGGCCGCCGGCGAGAGCAGCATATACAACGGCAGCCGGAATACCTCATCCTATGACGCGACCGCATTACCAGAAGTCGACGCTAGCAGCGTCGCTTCCACACCGATGGTCATGCGGAAACGCGGTGGAGACGGCAAAGGGCCTCTAGAAGACGGAAACCAACTTTCGCTTCGAGAGCAGGAGAACGTCATCGATAGGATCGAGAAGGAGAACTTCGGGCTCAAGCTGAAGATCCACTTCCTCGAGGACGCCTTGCGGAAAGCCGGGCCGGGCTTTAGCGAAGCTGCCTTGAGAGAGAATACGGAGCTGAAAGTGGACAAAGTTACTATGCAGAGGGAGCTGCTGAGATACAAAAAACACCTCAACTCGGCGGAGAAGGATCTCGAGAGCCATCGTCAGCAAATCATCCATGTCCAGGAGCAGGCGAGAAAGAAGGGCGCGAGCGAAGCTCAGAGGGCGGAGATGGAGCAGCTCAGGAGGCAGCTGGAGGAAAAAGACGAGGATATAAACGACTTACAGCGGCAACTCGATTCAGCGAAGGACACCAATGGGGAGGTGGAGAGACTGAAAGATGATGTTGCTGATCTGGAGGCCGAGCTGCGGGAGAAAGAGCGCGCGATTGACCAGCATGACGATGAGCTGGATGAGCTGAGGCTTAAGCTCGAACAGGCCGAGGACGACGCCAAGGACAGCAGGCGGCAGATGGAGGACTTGGAGCGGAAGGCCAGGAAATCTGATGAGCTGGAGGAGGAAGTGGACGTGCTCCGCCTCAAGCTGGAACAAGCCGAAGAAGAAGCCAAGGACCACCAGCGCCGCATGATAGAGCTGGAACAAAAGGCTCAAAAGTCAGATGAGCTCGAGGATGCCAAGGACACGATTCAAGATCTCGAAGCCACTGTGCGGAAACTCGAGCAGCAAGTCGACGACCTGAAAGACAAATTGGAAGACGCAATCTCAGACAAGAACCGTGCCGAAGGCGACTTGGAGGAGCTGCAGGAAGAGATGAGCAACAAGTCTATGGTCACCAAGGGTCTCTCGCGGGAGGTACAGGAGAAGATTGCTCGTCTACAAAACGACCTCGAGAAGAGCCGGCAGGACTATGCCGCTCTGGAGACGGAGCTCGAATCCAGCCTCAGGGACAACGAAGACCTGAAGAGCAAGATGAGGGAAGCTCGCGAAGATGACCAAAACTTACGCAAGGAACTCGAACTCACCCAGAAGCAGTCGCAGGAGCTCGGCTCCAAGACCAAGGACCTGCGAAACCTTCAGATGGAGCTTGGTCACAGCCAAAGGAAAGTGGAAGATCTCCAGTCAACGGTGAAGGAGCTTCGTCAGGAACGAGACTCGTTAGACCTGATGCGGCAGTCTCTTGCAACCAAACTCCAGGAGACCGAGGCCGACTATGGTGCTGTCGCCGACGAGAAGAACCTCTTGCAGAATCGGCATGACGCCCTGACAGCCGAGTCGGCTTCGCTGCAGCGTGAAGTGAGCAGGCTGAAGACCACATTCCAGCAACTCGAGGAGAGTCTAGAGCAGGAACGTCAACATGCTTTGGATATCGAGCGGGATATCCGCAGTCAATACAAAGATCAGATAGACCGACTGAACGATGAAATTTCCGATCTACAAGCCGAGGTCCGAGAACGCGAGAATCTCTACGACAACGACAGCGAGAAGTGGGAGACCGAGCGACATAACCTCGAGTCTGAGAGAAACCGGGCCGAGGAGCGCGCTACGGGGCTTCAAAAGACAATCGACAAATTACGTGAGGCAGAAGGCAGCTTGTCGAACAAAGAGACTAGGTTGCAAGAAGCCCTCCAGATGGAGAATGAGCGGCATAAAAAGGAAGAAGCCGTCTTGAGCCGCCAGATCGACGAGTTGCAGCAGAACCTCGAGGCCCGCCAGGGCATGCTTGAAGACCTGCGCAACGAGTTATCAACCGTCCGAGACGAGCTACGACAAACCCAGCTGGACTACCGCACCCAAACCGAGAAGGTCGCGGCACTAGAGGACGAAGTCGAGATCCTGCAGGCAACTATCGACGAGGAGTCGGAGAAAGCGAACTCGGAGCTCGAGCAAGCTAAGCGCCAGTGTGTAATCGTCGAGGAGGAGTTACGCTCACTCCGGCAAACTATGAACTCTGCTGAAGCATCCAAAGTGACTGCACAAAGCGCAAATGAAAACCTAGCACGCCTCAAATTTCAATTAGCTGATGCTAACGAGAACCTCGCCAAGGTCACAAAGGAGAGGCAAGCGCTTCAGGACCAGGTATCCAATATCAACATCGAGCTGTACTCCCTCCGCTCCTCCTTGGCCGCAACAGAGGCCGAGCGTGACCAGCTGGAGGACGCGCTCAAGCGGTCCAAATCACTTGATGAGGATACCTTCCGCCTGGATCAGGAGCGTATCGACCTCCGCACTACCAGGACACGTCTGGAAAATGAGATCCGCCGCTTGAAGGATGACAACCAGCTCCTCACCGAACAGCGCCGCACCTTGGAGAAGTCGCTCGAAGACGAGATCGACAAGGCGGCTGCCGAAGAGGACCGTCTCAATCGTGAGATTCTCGAACTCCAGAAGCGATCTCGCCCGGTTGTCGACAGTCAAGAGCTTTCGTCTTCGCGCCGCACAATCCGCGAGCTAGAGCGGAGGATAGAGGAGTACGAGCTACGTCTAGCGGAGCTCCAAGCCCCACCTCCACAGTACACAGGCGATGGCAACAGTGAGTTGTCCATGGTGCGCAGGGACCTGAATACCGCGAGACAAAAGGAGCTCGAGCTGCTCCAGCGGGAAGCAGGGCACAAGGACACTGTTCGGTCACTCAAGCGCCAGATCGCCGATCTCGAGCGGAGGGCTCACGAAGCGGAGACGGAGCGGTTGATAGTCTCCCCTCGGTCTTCGGCTGGCGGCTCGGCTCAGAAGACAGAGGTTGCGGAGCTCAGGAGACAACTTTCCGCTGCTCACCAGACAGCGAATCAGTTGAAGAAGTCGCTCCGCGAGGCTGACCGCAATGCCTCTGTCGTTCAACGAGAGCTCGAGGGGAGACTAGAGGAGCTGGAGGAGCAGAAGGGTGCTCTGGAGCAGGCGCTTGAGGATGCCCAGATCGCAGCTGAGGAAGCTGCAGCTGCGCACGAGAAGATGCTGGCCAAGGTCAAGCATAAGCTGGACAAGTACAAGCGCGAAGCTGCGGCTCTACGAGAGCAGCAGCACGACAACCATACCGGCGGCAGCGATATGGACGAAGAGGAACGCCGCGATCTGCACGCCATGCTCCGCGACTCACAGCTAGCGGCCGACAAGCTTGATCGCGAAGTCAGGGAGCTCCACGAAGCCCTCGAGGAGCATGCAGCCAGCGAGGCTAGTTTGAGACGGAAGCTCGAAAAGGCCAAGAGCGAAAAGGCCGCGTATCGTGCCAGCGCCGAGAAGTTGCAGCGCGATGTCAAGGCTCTAGAGACTGCGAAGGAGGCAGCCGAGGCCGCTGCCGCCGAGGCGGCAAATGCAAAGGCTCTGGTCCATGCTCCTCGCAGTTACGACAACACTGGTGATGTCACTGTCGACACGGACGCGATAATCCGGGCAGCCGAGGCAGCGGAGAGAAGGCACCAGCTTGAGCTGCGGGGCATGTGTATGCAGCTCGAGGTGTTGAAGGCGAGGTGGGAGCGCGAGAACAGGTTGAGGACCGATGCGGCATATGCAAAGCGCTATTTGCTGCTCCAGATTGAGGTTCGGGATGCTTGGTATGTCTTTCTATTCTGCTTATCTTAACCTCCTGCTAGTGCCCGGAAACTAACTGTGTCTTCTCAAACAGCAACAAAGCCGACTTGGTCAAGCTGAAGGAGATCTCCGACCAACTGAAGAAACACCGTCCCACCCTGGCAAGCTCCATCCGCAGTCTGAGCATTAACAACAGCCAGAAAGACAGCCTTGCCCTCGTCCCAGCAGGAACGAACGACAATCGAGCCAGCAACCGCCCGGACAAGCCGCTGAAGCGTGCGCTGACGGCCGTCCGCTTCGTGGTCCGCATGCAAATGGCCGCCAGTGAGTGGCAGAAGCACGAACACACTCGCCGCCGGCTGGCTGAAGCCGCTGACGAGATGATGCGCAAAGAGAGGATGAGGAAAATGAGAGCCGAGTGGAAGGCGCAGATGGCCGTTAAGGTTGGGGAGGTACATGTGTAACGTAACGACGGGAAGGGGGGAAGGACGGTAATGGAGCCCCTGATTGGGGTGGCGGCCGATATTTGTTCTCGAGGATACCAGCATACCTGCTACAGCATGTTGGCTTGCATTGGCGTGTTGTGTCTCTCATCCCATCACGTTAGGATTTGTGGCACTTGGTGACTTATTTTGTTTCCGGGGTTGCGTTGCCCTTTTTGGGAGATCACTAGAATTCCTACTTCGGCGTCTGGAGATGGCTTGGAGAGCACAGGTTGGATGTCGCCTATCGGCGTTCATATGATTGCTTTTGAGCTTTTTCATGTATGTCTATGACTAGGTACTCAAGTCGCATGGAAGCAAAGAGACATTGAAAGTTGCTTGGTTCTTCCGGGATGTCACACATCGGCTGCAAAACCACTCCGTCTTGGACTCAATAACTGTGAATGTATAGCGGCAATCGCATTTTGGCCCAGCCTAACCTTAAAGCAAAATACCTCCCATATGAATTTAACCCTTTCGTTCACCCAAAGCGGCCACCCCCTAGGAGAGTATTCCCACTTCGTCATCATTAGAACATCATCATCCCAGTTACGTTTTTCTCCATTGCGCCGAGTCACAGACAGGGGCGAGAAGGACGGCGCACCATTACAAAAGTTTGTATATAGTAATCAGGGAAGTAGTATTTACATCACGAACAAGAGGTTCGTGTCTGTCGCCGTTAGTTTCATGGTTTTGCTTTAAACGACGTGACTAGATATGCCTCACCAAGAGGATGGCTACACGACAGCTGTGGCTTCTGGGTGTACCGCGTCTGCAGCTCATCGCGGATGCTGTTGAGGAGTTGGACGTAGCTCTGCTGGGGGTTCTTCTTGAGAGCCGAAATAAAGGCCCAAGACATGGCTCCAGTAGCCTGGTAAGCAATTGTAGCATCGGCCCTAGAACGATGTGTTAGCGAATCCGTTCGAGACCAAGAACGACGACGCTTTCCGGTGATCAATCGTAGAATAAAAAGAAAACGAGTTCATCCAGCGTCGCCAGCCTTCTGCTGTCTGTCGAAACAACGCAACTCGTCGCCCTAGATTCAAAGCACCAACCACATGGTTGAACCTTGATCTAGGGCGTATTGAGAACCAGAGAGTTAAATTACATCAGTAGTATATCTTCCTTGACCTCTAGAGGGCCGTAAGGTGTGTTTCTTCAGCTGATCTGCGAGATCACAAGCTGACCAACTTCGTCAAATGTTCGCTTTCGCTTTCGCTTAACCGCTTAACCAAAAACCAGCCGCGCTCCGTTTATTGCGCCAACCATGCGTGATCAGAATAAACAACAAAGGTAAAGAACAAGCGTGACCGTGTGCACGTGTGATGCTCTCAGAACACGCACGAAGAGAAGGGGCGTTCCAAGGTAAGTCAGGGGCATGTGATAGTAATGAAAGGGTATACGAACGATGTTTGATCATCTTTGCTTCCGGAAAGCATGACCACATCCGCGGGTGATGTTTTGGTGGCCAATGTCCGGTTGTAGGCATCGTCTCCGGTCGTGGCCTTCTTGAAGAAGCCCATGATGTTGTTCGCAACGCCGCCGAGATCGCCTTGGCTATAGGCAGAGATGACGCCAAGAAGGCCTTGGCCGGCCTCCTTGGCAAGGTTGGGCTCCTTGAGAATGCCCTGTGTCGAGTAGATATACGGCAGATCCAGCGCGGTTCCCGAATGGCACGAATCAAAAATGGCCGTAAGGCGAACACCGCTCTGCAATGGCCGCACCATGATGCGGTGCATTTCGTCATCCGTGATGTGGCCGACTGAGCGGAAGTCGACGGGATAGATAACCTCGTCGTAGCCATCTGGCTCGTCTCCGTCCAGATCTTTTGTCTGTCCACCGTGGCCTGTGTGTGTATCTTAGCATCAGCTTCAGTAAAGTCCAGAGACAAAGGAATTCTTACCGGAATAGTGGAAGAAGAGGGAGTCGTTTGGCCGAGCGTCCTTTACCAGCCAGTGCATGGCTCGCAGAATGTTCTGCTTCGTCGGCTGGCTCATCGGGTTCTGCTGATCATCGGTGAGAATGACCATGTCCTCACGCTTATATCCGAAATTCTCTACAAGGTATGCCGACATGTTCCGAACGTCGTTGATGCACCCGCGGAGTTGCCCACGCTGGCCGAAGTAGTTGATGCCTATGAGCAGAGCCTTCCTTCGGCCCGTACACTGAGAGTACTGGAAAGCATAGCCCTGCGGTGCGCCGTGTCCAAAATGTTGCGGAGTTGCTGGCGGTGGTGGAGGAGCGCTGTGATTTCCATGGACATATGAGTTGGAGTTTACGGATGCTATTCCCGGTCTGCCACCATACTGTGTCTGCGGCGGAGGGTGATACCCGGCATACTGCTGCGGGGGAGGCTGATAAACATTGTCAGACGAGATATCCAAGGTTACGAAAATCGCGCCCGGTGAGTCTCAACACACCTGTTGGTAACCATACGACTGAGGTGGTTGCTGGTATCCATAGCCCGCTGGAGGGGTTTGCTGGTACCCTCCATAACTCGGCTGTTGGGGCCTGCCTAGGGATCAGCTACATGCATTAATATATTGGGCAGGAATACTAGTCGTACGGATAGTAGGATGGCTGGCTACCGTATGCACTGCCAGTATAACCGGTACCCGGGTAGCCGGACATTATGAGGCGGAAGATTTGTTATAGGGAAAGGAAGGAGCTGTTTTGTTCGGGCTCGGCAAGGCGCCGAAGAGGGCCTCTCAGAGAGAGGTCGACGGCTAAGCAGGAAGCAAGGCCTTCGAGAAGCTGTTCGGACGGCGAGATCGAGGGGATTCTTATAGTTCGAGACGCGAGTCAAAGTGTGGAGAGACCGAGGACTTGGGGGGGCTTGTCGACGTGTGTTGACGATGTTATCAAAAGTACTATTGAATAGTTCAGAGCTAGTCGTGGGATCTAAAGGACCGAAATATGAGGGTTAGACAGGGCGATGCACATGCATAAATTCAAGCGGGCCCGGATGCAAAGGGGAGTGATGTAGGCGATGCCGACATGTAGGGAAGTATACGGGACAGGCAAGAATGTACCACGGTCGTACCCAAAGCTGGGATTCGATTGGGGTTGGGTTCGACAACGACCGAGGGGGGGAACGAGTGCTAGCTCACATGTGGAGGTGGCGCGCGAGAAGTACGTCGTGCCCTTTGGGAAGTGTGATGAGTATGATGGCGCTGTTTGGGCTTCTGCTCGAGCTTCTAGATAGGTGAGGTGTGTGCGGGTGTCAGGCGGCTAGGTGTCGGGATAGGAGGACCTGAGAAAGTGGTGGAAATGCTGGAGGAGGTTGCTCGGTTTGTTGGTCCGTCCCCGTCGCCGCAAGCTCGGGGTTGTTCTTCTCGAGCTCAAGGGTTGAGGGGCAAGGGCCGCGCAGCAAAGTCAGCACCCACGATTGGACGACAGCGGGGCGAGTCGCCGTGGTCCGTGCCTGACGGACGTGGGCCACGAGTGAGCTTAGTCCAATCTGGAAAGGCGGATTCGATGGCGTCTTGGATGGAAATGGAAAAGCGAGCGAAAAGAGCGGCACCGCAGATATCGATCCTTGTCAACGATCCAGATGCGGCACAGGTTGGAGATCTACACAATAGAACCCGAACAACTCGACCCCCCTTGAACCCGGCAGCGTCGCTTTTGGGACCGGACCTCGCATGGCTTTTATGTATTCCAGTCGCGTCTTTGAGAATTCAGGGCCTCCGCGTGTTCTGTCATTCCATGCTCTGACCCGTCGACGGCACTGACGACGTCACGAACCATTGCTCAGCCCGGCCCCGAGACACAATGAGGCAGCACGCTATATTTACTCCACGTCAGGCACTGTGCTCCTGGCTGACTTGATGTTCATCTGAGCTGAAGTTTGCCCAGCATCACGAGCTTTAGCCTTGGTGGATGGCGGCGGTGAGGCTGGACAAGCTGTCATGCCCCTGTCCAGCGTTGCTTCTTCGTGCGCATCATCGAGAAATCCAGGGCCATGGATAAGGTAGCTTCCGTGCTGAACAACTGGCTCCGGCTAGGACCACTTAAAGAACCGTGGACGAGCAACCTTTGCCAGCGCTCGCTTTGCCTTTGACGGAGATCGTGCATGTGATCGTCACCGTAGCAATGTCCGCTCTAGCAGCTTCCTTCTTCTGCTGCCACATTCCCCTATGCTTAGCCAGACCATGAGGCACAAAACCTTCACATTCCGTTTGATTAGAGAACGGTAGCACTGCCCGTTCGCACCTCACCGGCGAAAAATCTAGTTCCACTATCAATATCGGAGCAAGTTTGCCGGCATTCCCGCCGTGATTGATGCTTTGGTGTGAATGTGCGTAAAAGAGCCGTCCAGCACCAATCGAATGTTTCTGACCCGAAGACCCCACGTCTCGAAGGTGAAACGGATCCCCCAACGCCTTGGTACGTACCGTACTCATATCTTCTGCTGTTGAAGGCGTAGGTTGTTCCAGTGTCATTCACCAGTGTCTTTGGTGTTCATTTGGCTCTAAGTGATTTTTCAGACTCTATCGATCCGTAAGCGGCTAGCTCCGGACTACAGCGAGCCTATGGCAGCTCGTCAATGGGCGCCCCAGCTGATCTGAGTGCGCTGAAGCCTCCCCCAGCCAATGATAGCAAAACATGCAAGCATGAAACCCATGTCAGACCCACATCCAGATCTCTCAGGGTCCGGACTGGGACGGCCCCACTTAACTCTGGACGATCTACCTGGGCTTCAAACATCGAAGTCGACAAACTCCAAGACAGCAACCTCAACCTCTAAGCATTTGAATGCACTTGCTTGCCCTCGTAATCGAGCCTTCCCCCTTTGAGATCTTGTGGAAGCTCTACTTGAACATATTCGGCTGCAGAGGAGTGAGCGTGATCGTGACATCTATTCACGGTGCATCGTTCGTCCACCGACTTTCCTCAATGCAACTCTATCATCGACCATCTCATGTACGGTACTTGTAACCGAACAGATACGGCGAAATACCTAGTACCAGTGAGCTTTGCTCAAAGTGTCCGCCTTTCCAGCAGCATTTCACGGTCTGGAAATGTCGAATAACCGGCCCGACAGTATGCATCCTACCCTACCAACCAGAAACATATGAGGCTGAAATTCCGACAGTCCATTCGCCTGGTTTGTTCAAGCCAATGGAGAAGACCAATCGAGGCCACGCCGACCGTCAAGGGTGTGACACAGCCGCATATCGTCTGCTGCCACCTGGCGCGATCATGTTGAGACATCAGCCTTATGGCAAGGAGACTCACGACGCCAATTCCTGCATCCAGCATATTAGGACGGCCGTATTCAGGCCTCAACTGCCGTGGTTAAGCCACTTGAACTGTCTAGCTCCCTTCAACCACACACTTGGGCCACGGGTTGCATTGCATCACTGGGCTGTGCTTGCTCTCATTGTGCTTCCCTGCGGAGCGCCAGGTCTCGTCAAACGTATGACCAAGTCGCGAGATGTACTGTTCCCGTCTCATGTATCCGACTTGAGAACTGCTGCGGCCTCGCGTGTTCAACAGCGTCAACCTTAGCTGTCATGACAGCTCTCCATCTTTGACATTAGACCGCATAACCCGTGGTTGTCATTGCTTCCCTCTGTCCCATGGGCAAGATTGACGAGATACATCTGCCCATGGCTCAGGAGCATACTTATCGCGCGGGTGCCGCCAAGGTTCCATAGTGTGCGCTTTCCTCGCAAGTTCTGCACATACATCTCCTATCTCCTTCTCGGCCTTTCTTACCCAAGTTATTATCTGGGGTAAGACCTGCAGGTCAAGCATACGTCCTCCGGATTCGGCTAGGAGATCGTTGATGCTACACTATATCTTGCCGAGAGGGATGGGATCAGCTAGTGACGGGTTCCATCCTTGTGGTGTGCCCCCTCGATAAACAAACGTTTCTATGGTTGGCTCATCAGGCATGCAATGCCACTACAACTGCATGCTGACAAGCATCGTCCGGTCCTCGCTGCTGGGACACTAAGGTCTCAACGCAGCCGCCACAAGTGCCTCACTGACTCTGCAGCCGCAAATCATACCTCATCGTCTCGGGAACTAGGCCTTACTGGGGTCACCGGCATCTGTGTAGGTTTCTGACAAGCAGCCGCTAGTCTCGGCAGCGTCCCGGAGTCGAGCTCATCCGGACCCAACGGATAGGTTAGCTTCTCACTGTGCCTCTCAAGGCCAGAGAATAGGGTACTCGCAGATCTGGTTACTTGGCTCGAGCGCCTGGGGTCAAGCGTTAGATGTGGCTCTGCCCTTCAGCCTTAATGGGATATGACCATGTCCTGGTCTTGCACTGCCGCCGGGGGGGTTTTCTTTGCCCGATCCGGAATATGGCTACGAATGAAACAGCAATAGCTACCGTTTCTGGTCATAGGCCGTTGCATTGGGTAAGCAGTGACTCTGCCGATATTGCTGGATTCATTTGCGTTCTCACATCTTCCCGGGCTCTTTGTTTTGGAGCATTTATGTTACTATTCCTGGCCCAGGCCCAGGCTCATGGAGACCGGCCACTTCGCGGCAATGTCGAGTCCTTAAGTCACATTGCATATCTACCGGCAGATGGTTTACAGTTGAACGGCCGCCGTCAGCCTTACCTGTTACGGCGTACACATCTGTCTGACGTACTCTCAATGCTCTTGTTGATGGTTGTTCATCCTGAATAGTCATCTATCCAGATTCATCTAACAATTCTGCATCGTGCAGAGTCTAAGAAAGCGTGTCAGCATGTCGGACACTCGCCATGCAGTCATACGTGAAATCCGTCGCTTCCAATGCTCTCAATCTACACAAGTGAAGCCGCTTTGGCGAACCCAATGCCCTCCAACGGAGCAATCAAGCGTTCTCCATCTTGACATCGCCGCGCTCCTCCTGCTCCTCCTCCTCCTCCTTCCTCATCAGGTATCCCATCATCCCCCACACGAGCCGCATAGCTTCAACCCTGTCCTCGACGATGAAGAAGTCGTACCACTTGCTCCTCCACACCTCCAGCCGTCCCCAGCTCCGGCTCTTTCCCTTTTCGCCAGCGTCGTTGACATCGACAGCCCCTTCCAAGACCTCGAGCAGCCGGTCTGGAACACGGACCCGCAAGACGCTGATGTGGTGGAACAGCGAGCTGACGACGAAGACATCATCATAATCGGCTCCCCGCCGGCGGCCCACGGCCTCGTACCGCGTCTTCTTGTCCCACGCCGCGGAAGGTGGGCGGACCATGCGGTAGTTGTCGTACATGGGCAGCGTGGTCCCGTTCCCGGACTTCTTGAGCCTCTTGGCACCCTTCGGGGCGGAGACCTCGGCCCCCGCGCTCCCCGCCAGTCGCGACGGCAGGCCGCGGGGAGGACGAGCGCCATCGCCGCCCGCACCGGGTCGGGGATAGGGCGACGACAGGCTCGCGGCGGGCGCCATGATGAGCGAGTCCTCGGGCTCGCCGGAGCCCGGCAGGGCGTCCTTGTCGCCGATGGCCGCGTCCGCGCCGGCGCTCAGCATCTCGATCTCGCGGCCGATGGGGCCGCCCGGGCCGCCGCCCCAGCGGGGTTTGGTGGCCCACCAGGCGCCCTCGCCCATGCGGCGCTCCGCCTTGCCCCCGCGCCGCCGGTGCTGGGCCGTCAGCAGCGCGGCGATGAGCTCGCGGCCGAGGTCCATCGTCGCGTCCCTGTCGCCCGGGGTGGCGGGCGTGAAGGAGGTCGTGTGCCGCGCGCTGACGGCCGCGAGGGGCCCCTCGACTATGCCCGCTCGGGCGGCTTCGCGGGTGGTTGGGGTGCGGAAGATGAAGGTGCAGCCCGAGGAGAAGTAGGAGTTTCGCGCCGGCTGGTTCGGGCCCGCAGGGGAGGAGAGGTACAGACGCGGTTCTGTGCGCGGGGCGGAGACGTTGCAGCCGAAGTCGTAGGCGACGAGCTTGAGGAACGAGCTCAGGATGTTCTGCCTGCAGTCCGGTGGCATCTGCGAGCCTGCTCCAGTGCGGTAGGTGACCGGCACGTCAGCGCTCTTCTCTGGAGCCTTGTCTGGTGAGCCGGAGGCGTTGGAGTCGGAGCCGGTCTCCCCCTTATTCGTCTCTCCCTTATTGTGGTCATCGGTCTTGGGTGTGTCGACGTTTTCGGGCGCAGATGGTCTGGACGTGTCATCCCAGAAGGCGGAGAACATTTCCAGATAGCGGTAGAACTCGTACGAATTGCCCAATCTTGCCTGGCTTTGGCCTGGTGGCGGCGGGATCCTGCGTATGGCCCGGTATGCCGCCTCGTTGGAGATGGACAGCTCGCGCTTGCGGTCCAGATACACGATACATCCCGGTGACGAGTTGCCATTGTTCAGGGGTCTTTTGGTGGACTCGTTGGCCGCGTGAGCTTCGTCCGGACTCAGCCGGTCCCAGGCCTCGAAGTCTGGCAGGACGGTGGCGTCGCCGATGACGTCGGCCGGACTGGCGTCCTGGATCACGTGGACACCGAGGGCCCGGAGGTGGGACACCGTCACCTCGGTCGGCCGGTGGATGCCCTGTAGGACGACAGAGATGTGACCTTGGGGTACGGCGCCTTCATCGTCATCGCCGGTCACATACCGAGGGAAGTTGATCGGTGTCGGCGGCGGTACATCCTTGGGAGGCGTGTTCGTGGCAGCCGGAGACGGGACTAGAATCCACAGTTAGACACCGGGTAACACAAGACCATTAGGTATCGACAGTGGCATGTGATATGGCCAGGAGCAGACAATGCTATTCATCTCTATGGTGGCCATGGCTACCACGCCCAAAATGGAACAGTACGTCGATCATACAAGATACGGGGCACCGGGAAGCCGGAAACCTGCAGATATCGAACTTCCAACTGCGTTCCACATGGCCTGCCTGCGTCGCTTTGTTTGCTAGACCTAAGCCTAAGCCTAGGCGAATCCAAACCTCGTGCCTGGCTGCCAGTACGCTACGGAACGCCACCCGCATTTAGAGGGAAGCCACCGACGCTTGCCGTGGATTGGCGGGGGATTCAAAGACAAGTATGTTCCTGCGTGGTCTGGGTGCATCTTCGAAGATAATGTTGTCTATTGTGATCGTGGGGACATAAGGAAAATCAAGAGGTGAGACCGAAAGAAGAAACAGCCCAGAGAGGTAGTAGGTAAGGTGGAGGAGGTATATGGTATGCTTGTGGTAGAGGAGGAAGTACGAGGAGGTACATACTGATGTGAGCAAAGCTGCCGAACATGGCGGGCAGCTTTGGGGTGTCGGAAGCCGCTTCGCGACTGCCGTAACTAACAAAGCTTAAGCCTTTCGAATTTGCCGGTCGTGCCTTCCTTCCACAAACATTCAATCCGCCGGCACTTTCAAGTAAAGTAGAGAGGTAATCGCAAATCGCACTGTGGTACCTGGATATCAGGTGTAACTCGAGCTTGCTGCTCTGTCTGGCCGTCAAATGTCGGTGGGCCGGCCTTATCGACACAACCACGTTCGTGTCCTTCCAAGTTCAACGAGCAGGCTCTGGCAGAAGGCGGCTGGCTCCACTTACACCGGACGAGAGCTGGGGCTTCCAGTTCTTTGACGGTCCCGGACTTTCGGAGCAGCAAGGTTACTTGCGAGGAGCTGCAACGTCGTCGTCGAGGGTCGCGTGTGGGATGTCACAAGCAGGTTGTCGGAGGTTGATGGCAGAACGGCCGTGCGTTGGTAATCGTTGGAGGTCCTACGAAATAGTACCACTAAAAAGATTATCTATCTGTCTCCGGCTACTGTACAAGTTAACCCAATCCTACCCTACTCCATCGACATGCGCACCAGGCTGCCAACACTGCTGGTTCGCTTCATGACTAAGGACGTGCTGTGAGTATGAGGGCTCGAGGTTCCTGATGAGTTCTGTCGACAGCCGTTTTCTTTTTGGGATGCTTCAGAGCATTAAGTTTTCAAATACTCCGTCTTTCTCAAAGACTGATGATATCAACCAACATTGAACCCAACCATACCACTCTTCGTCACGAGATCATGCCAACCACACAAACGGACTGCAAGAGCCCGGTCTTGCAATGGGTCATGCATGTCCCGAAAAAAGATATGTCGGAACACAGGGCATACCGAAGCATTCGTGAGAGCCAGAGATGGATGTTTGATGCCCCGCAGATCTGGCATGGAGAAACAAACATAGCAGAGTCAGATATCATGCTGAAGGGACCGGATAGACACAAGCCGTCCGTCGACTTCCCTTTACCGCAGCCAAGCACCAGCTGCACCACATCATCAATCACATAGTCGTACTAACTTCACCAGTGTTCTGGAAAAACTCGCTGATTCTATTCCAGGCTTGCGCACAACCGTGCGATCTCATGTGCGAAACTGCTGAAACATGACAAGACCAGACTGTCTTTCCAAGACTGGAATCCTGTATATACCTTACCTGAGGGTTAACAAGGCAAGATATACCTTACAGCTTCGTCGACCTCGTGGTTGCTCTTTTTGGTGACGGTAGCCCCGCACCGAGATGCTCTCATGGTGGGGCAGATTCTACTGGCTGCCACAGCTAACGACTGCATCTTCGAAGTGACTAACATCTCACTCACCTTCCAACTCCATATTTGGACTTTGGCTGTCGTGAGACTCCGAATCCCCCATCAATATTAGGTATAGACTAAACCAACCCTTTTTGTCAACTGTCTTGAGATCATGCTGGTGTGGCAGCAGCCGGAAGAAGGACATGTTCGTCCAGGGGTAGCGAGATCCCCACACAGGCTTGCTTGCTTCAGGACTGTCGCAGGACAGGGGTTCGGACATCAAAGCGCACATCGAGACCTTGGGACCTTGGGGCTCGGAGGAGCCTCATGGGAGTTCGACTCTTCCTTCTCTGACATGATTGCCGTCGGCTTCTGCCTCTGGCCAATCCCAGGTCTCCCGCCTCGCCTTCAAACAACGATCAGTCGTCATGCTGCCACATGCTGCCACAGGATCAATGCTCACTGCAGGAAGTCCCAAGAGCCTCAAGGTGTGGGAGACCCAAAGGCAGACACACGCTGTCTTCCCCAATGTGTTGGTCGCACCGCAGTCGCACCGCAGTCGCACTGCTAGAAGGGCGCAGACAGACCCTTGACTACCACAGGCTTGCCTCGCCTTGTCGGACTTGGTCGCTTCCATCAACGACCTCTCCAGATCTTCCACTTTTCCCGTCTCTCCCATGATCATCACTAATTCAACCGCATCATTCTAGAGCTTGACTCGTCTTTAACCGTCGAGCCGTTGTTCTGTTTTCCTTTCCCTTGAAAGGAAACCTCCACTTCTCCTTCTCCTTCACATCAGATTCATGATCTTTCAATGACCTAGGTGGCCCAAGTGGCCCGTTTCTTCTTTTTCGTTTCTCCCCGTTTGTCGTTATACCTTCATTTGAATTTTTCTGCCACCCTTCGTTTCGTCCAGCGACTGGAATCGCCGAGGAAAGAGGAACGCGAATCAAGAAGCAGGGCTTTGGATAAAAGATTCGGGACAGCATGGCGACTCTCGCGGGCGGCGCCTTCATCACGAGCATCAACGGGAAGAGGTGTACGGCTGTGCCGAAAGCCGGGGGGAGCAACACAGCGAGCGCGAATGTAGAGACAAAAGCCACGACAACGGCGGCGGCGGCGGCGACGACGACGACGGATAACGTGGCCCAGTTTACGGCAGCCGTGGTAACTGCGGCATCAGTCCAAGATGAGAGCTCTACCTCTACGAGTACGACGATCGACACCTCCCTCAAACTCATCACATCCACATTTACCACAAGTGATCCTCCACCGCAGCAGGCCCAGGCCTCAGCTCAAGCTGCGCCCGCGGCACTAGAGCTGACGTCTTCTCCTGAACCTTCCCTTGCTACCACATCAACCATCCCTACATTTACACAAATAGACACCTCACAATCACAGCCAGCACAGACCGCATTACCGACTGCATTAGTACAGACCAGTCAAACTGATAGCGTAGACACAGCTCCCGCAACACAGACGGCGGCAGATACAGCAGCAGCAGATACCGCGACAACGAGTCTGGAGCAAGGGACAGCGCTGCCTGACGTTACATCGTCTCTAGCGCTGCCGGATAGCGCGACGCCCTTGTTCACGACCATAGGCACAGCGCCGGGGCCATCAAACAGTGCAGCAGCAGACGCAACGGGTTCCTCTTCTTCGACAAACGGGGCAGTCAGTGCCGTTCCGGTCGCCAACAACAGCAATGCCATCCAGTCAACTGTCGCCGTAGCGGGTGGAGTAATCGGTGGCGTCCTGCTGATCAGCATGGTGGCCTTCTTCGGGTGGTGGTGGAGGCGCAGAGTTGCCAAGAAGCGTCGGAGCACACTCCTGACACCCCTCACGATCGACAACGCCTTCGGACCGGACGAGAAAGGCGCATATGTCATCAACCGGGGAAGCATCGGGCCAACACCACGAGCCGAGAGGTTCAAGGCCGCCCTCGGGTACAACATGCGGAAGATCAACGGCAGCATCAGCCGCATCGTGACCCGCGGAGGCAGCAGAGGCAGCACAGCTCCGTCAGTTGACATGAACCGCGGAAACTCGCAGTTCATGGAGCCAGCCACGACAAACAACAGCATCCGGCCAGGCTCCTCGGCCGCAACCGGCCGCAGCCCGGAAGTCACGACCAGAGATCGCTTCATGGACTGGTGGACCCGCCTGACGGCAGACATCAGCTTCAACTGGCGGCTGAAGAACAGGAAAAACCCCAACTCGGACGACTTATTCGGCTCGCCGCGCGGGATGAACGAGAAGCAAGCCGGCGGCAGCGGCAATCCGCCCGGGACGACGCCGGACTTCCTGACCCTCCTGGGCATGGACGACCGCGAGCTCGACCGCGAAGCGCAACGCCGACGGATGAGCCCGTCCCGCCAGCGGGGCGGCAGCGCCTCGTCCTCGGACCGCTTCCTGGGCGGCCTCAACCTCAACTTCGGCGGGTCGGGGTCGTCGTCGGACGACCCCTTCAGCGACGCCAACGCCATCGCGCACATCAGCGCCAAGCCGGCGCCGCTCGTGGTCAGCCAGACCGACAACCCCTTCTCCGACGCCAACGCCATCCCCGCCGTGCCCAAGCCGGGCACCTACGTGGCGGAGATGCGGCGCTCGCGGGGGCAGTCCGTCGGAGGCGCTGCGGCGAACGGCGGAGGGCGCCCGCCCAGCAGCGCGGTGGGAGCGGGAGCAGGAGCAGGCGGGGGGTACCGCGAGTCCGGGGCGAGCGTCGAGTCGTTCAGCACGCGGCGCAACAAGTTCCGCTCGGACCCGTTCGACCTCGAGCGGCCGGAGCTGCTGGGCAGGGGCACGGGGGGCAGCATGTCGAGCAGCGCCGGCGCGACGGTGGGCAGCAGCAGTCGGATCAGCGGCGGGGTCGGCACGGGCGACGTCCGGCGGCCGGCCGGCGCGCACACCAGGGCCGACAGCTTCACGAGCAAGTACTCGAGCGGCATCAGCATGGGGGACTGGAGCGACCCGGGCCCTGACGTGGGACCCGCGGCCGCGAGGGGGGGCTGGGAGGGCCCGGAGCAGAGGGAGAGTCCGACGCAGGGGTGGAGGACGAGGTTGGAGAGGGAGAGCCTCGCGAAGCGCGAGAGGAGGACGAGCGGCGGGAGTCAGGGGAGTGTTGGGAAGGCTATGTGATGGGACGTGAAGAGAGGTCGATGATATTTTTTATTTTTTTTTTGTCTTTCCAAAGTGTGTATGATGGGACGAAAGCATAGCCGGGAGGGTTTGGTGTTTTGCTTGTTTTTGCACCTGTTTTATTCTCCTTTACTTTGCAGGGAGGCTACCGAAAAACATCAAGCCGTCAGGAGAGGGGGGGCGTCCATGGTGTTCGGCGCCGGGAGAGTTGGCCGGCTCCTGCGAGGTTCCGCCTACCAAGGCCCCCCCTCTCTAATTGAAAGCACACGACGAAGACTGAGGGGGACGGTGGATGCTTCAAAAGGAGGACGGATATCCTGTAACAATCATGGCACAGACCACACATATATACCCCCGCAGCAATGAACTGCGAAGCGGCGGGAGTAGCTACACTCGCTTGGCGATGAGTGAGATTGACATATTTTCTGAGAACGTCTTGTCGGCTTGGATCACCTAGGCATTCTGCCGTATTCTCTGTGTGTTGCATAGGTCCAACCAATAATCTCGTCCTCGTCTTGAGTCTCCCCAAGTCTCACCGCTCATGTCAGAGCCAAAGATCCTACACGACTGGTTGAGCTGCCGCCTGAAGCCTCTCCATTGGGAATATATCCTTGGAAATCCTGAAGCCTCAGTACAGATAGTCAACCCAGCAAGCGCTCACCTGCTCGGTTTGGAAACTGGTCGGTCTGACCTCAACCCACCGACCACCACGGCCAAGTGCGACCCCACTTGAAGATCACCCCATGATTGGCTAAGACGCGAAATGACACGTCGGTTCCCCATTTACGCGTCGCGTCGAAACGCGGGGTCTGTGACCACCACACGCGTCCAAATCTCACCGGACAGCCCAATGCTCACCATCAAAGTTCAAGCAGGATTGGAGTCAGGTGGTTTTCTTTGAGTGAATTGATTGCTACCCCGTTCGGAGGCCATCGACAAGCTATCTGTGTAACAAGCGTAGTAGCGAGTTTGGTGCAGCTATGTCGGACAACCTGGAAGTTCCCCCTCATCAATCGGGCATGGCCTTCCATTATCCGTATTTCAACGCCCCCTCGCGCTGTGCATCCGAGCAGAGTCAAACCTGCAGCTAGTACTCGCAGCAACAGCCATGTACCCTAACCGCTGCATCCTAACACTGCATTGTAAACAAGACATCTCAGGTTGTGACAAACAAGTCGCACGAGCCCCCGGTCGTGCCGCTTGCCCGTCTGCATCTTCGACCAGGCTTTCGTGAACCGTGTCTTTGACCTCTCTCCTCGACCTTGTGCCAGCATGTAATTGGCAAGGTTGTACTTGGTCGCAAGGCATATCCATCCATCGTCCAATATCCATTATGTGGTTATGCATCCCACGGCCCAGACAACATAACAAACCAAACTCCTTTCTTTTAGCCTGCACAAATCCCATACACAAAACACCAAAGCATACCATCTCCTACATGTCCGGCGAAGAAGAAGATGGGTCCGAGAGGGGCGAAAAGGGAAATAAAAATGAAAAGGTGGGGTTGAAACGTGACTGGAAGGTGAAGACATGTTATGTAGGTATCATGTACACGTAAAGAAAATATCCGGGAAGGACAGGTAAAACGGTAAACGGCGGCACGGAGGCACGGAGGCACGGAAGCCATGTTCCTTTGCCGAAGTCGTTCAGGGGGACACAAAACAAAAGAAGACGATAGTTAAGAAAAAAAACATGAATCAAGGGATATCATCAAACGTAAGCCTCCGCCTCGCCACGCTCATGGGCGTCTTGTGCCCGCTGAGCCCGAGCGGCGTCTTCCACGGCTTCTGTGCGGGACTAGGCGTCATGTGCACAAAGTCGGAGAAGTCGAAGGCGATGCCGGGGGTGTGGGGGTGGAACGGATTGCCTCCGCCGGGGGTGGTCATCATCGACGAGGGCAACGCGAGCTTGCCGGTCTTGGGCGTCTTTGGCGGCGGCGTCGAGGGCGGGTCCATGCGGCTCATCCTGGGGGGGTTGGCGGGCGAGGGCGAAGCGGCGAGGTAGAGCAGGAGGTCGGCGCCTTCCTCGCCTGTCTTGGGGTTGCTTGTTACGCCACCGCCGCTATTGTCGCCTTTGGTGTTCTTCCCTGTATCTCGGTTGCCGTTGTTGCGCCGGGCGAGGCTGCGGGTGCGCATCGGCGGCGTGCTCGGCGGCGAACCGCGGGGGTTGCTCACTTGGAAGGAGTGGGCGGGCAGGAGGTCGTCGTCGTCATCGGAGACGGCGGCGTAGTTTGTTGCGGAGAGGTTGTCTGTGAGGTTTTTGGCGCCGGCGAACAGGGAGACGTTTGGGCCGGCCGAGGTTGTGAAATGCTGCTGGCGCCTGGGCTTGATGGGCGATGACTGTGCTAGCTGATGGTGGTCTTTCCAGGAGCTGTGGCCGGTTGTAAACGATCGATGTGCGGTTGGTGACGTTCTGAATCGTTTACTCGGACTCGACAGCGTCTGATCAAACGAGGCCGTGTATGTGCGCTTGCGATGACCTGTACTGCCGTTGCTGGAGCCGATCGCATCTGAGAAGAGAGGAGCCTTGAGGGGGGAGCTCATCAGAGCCCTTGAGGGGTATGGCAGGTCCGAGGCGCTCGATGACGAGTCCGACATGGTATCGCCCTCCAGAATCCTCTTCCGCCGCATCTCTTCCTCGATTTTAGGCTCGATGGTGTCGAGCGTGAGGTCTTCCCAGCCATGCTTGGTCTTGAACTGCGCTAGGGCCAGTCTGTTCTGGAGGCGCCGGGCCATCTTTGGAGCCTTGTCAGTCTCGAGGTGGCTCTTCCAGACGGACGGGGTGCTTGCACAGGGAGGACTCGGGAACAGACCTTGCTGATTTCAGCCCTCTTGAGGACCTTGTCGGCCACAGTTTCCGGCTGCTTCTTCCATGGCGACGACATTGTTCGTTTCTTTGGCATGGACAGTGAAATGGAAGGAGTCGTAGCCCTCCTCTTGCTCGTCCGGGCGAGGCGGATGTGGGTTTGTGGGTTGTGGGATGTGGTTACGGAAAGTTGGACGAGGAGCGAGCTGAACTTGGTTTCTTGGGGTAAAAAGGTAATAAGAAATTGCTTGGGTCTGGAAATGGCCGGCGCCTACTGGTGTAAGAGGGGCATAAAGTTGAAAGCCTGTGACTTCATAAGCAAAGAGGTCCACTCCAAGTCGATTTCTTGACTTGTTTTTACTTCAAGACGATATTCAGCCGATAGTGTCTTCACCTTTGTGCTTTCAGTAAAATGGAAGATTAGGAACCGAAGGTGAGTGAAGAGTACCTAAGGTAAGACGGAAAACCCGTGAATGGCAATGGGAGACGAGGTAGGATCGGAAGGGGTGGCCAGGTTCGCAAAGGAGACCGTGGGCAATTCCCCTAACATTCCTGGGGGAAATGGGCTGAACGGGTACCTCAGGTATGGCTGTTGGTCGAGATCAGTGCACATCCATCGGGACACATCCCAGTGGATAACAGAGCACTGGCCTGTACCTCGCAGCATGTCGACAGGGCAAGTTCAAATCCCGGTCTTCAGCAGAGTTTTGCTATTACAGGGCACTGCTCATAAGCTCATTTACCGTCCCGTGTCCTGCGTGGGTTGCTGTCCTGAACTTCTGAATACAGCAATACAGCAATGCAGCAATAGTGTCTAGATCAGACTGGGAATCAATTAAGATCCCAGTCCAACAGCTTTCCACTGGAGGGAGTCGAGATCCATTACGCTAACACATGCTCGGCTTCAATTCTTATTCGTCGCCGAGTGAAGCATTCCTGTCCACCGATCCGCCTTACTCTAGCCGGAGTTCAGCTCCCTTTTGAGAGCATAGAACTCGGTCTGTCTTAGAAGCAAACTTTTCGAGATACGACAGAACTGACGTCTCCATCCGCCACTCCACATGCGCCGAGACAGCAAGCAATCCACGGCGCCATGATAGCCTAACTCTCACGGCCTCGGGCTCTATGGCAACGGCTACCAGACGGCTACAGCAATTGCAATCCGGCTGAAGTCAAAGCCAGTCGGGCCACAGCAGACAGTTTTCTTGACCCGTCCCGGAAACTGATTATGGTGTTGCCAATGGGAGAATCTCACGCAATAAAACACCAAATGTGCAGTATCATCTTGAGGACCTGGATCACGGGAGGCCCCGGAGGTGCTGTGCGACATTGATCTGGTGCTAACCGGGCACGCATTGAAGACCCCCCTGCTCTGTCGATAACAAAGAGGCTCTTTCTCTGTGACGCCAACTGATAACATGCCTGCCTGTTGAGTCGTCAACCTCTTGTAGCAGGGCACCGCAGACAAAGAACGTTCTACAATGCAGGCTGCTGTGCTGCTACGACGGCGCATAATTCTTGTGCACAACCTACTGTGCAAGTCAAATAGAACAAACTGCTCAATTCTGTGCTGCACTCTACTACTGCCGTGCCGTGATCATTCTGTGGGGATGTGCAATATATATCCCTGTATGCCGCCATATCGAAGTGGCAGCTGCAGGCGTGAAAGCTCGGTATCAAAGATGCAAGTTTTGCCCTTGAAACACGAAAGGTACAGTACCGTTAGAGGCAGAAGAGCCGCAGAAGCTTGCATCACACCACAGCAGGAGCTCTGGGGATCTGACTGATTCCTATCAGGTATATCTCAGATGATCTCACATGTGCATCGCATCACCAACCACCTCGGGGTCGTGTGCCTTTGGATTACTGCGTATCTTACTGTGGCAGGTACTTCACGACCCACCTTCCAATTGCAATCCGCACATTTGTACACCCATACACCCACTTGATGTCCTGAGGATGCTTCCAGGCTTCGTATTCTCTGCCGGACAGCCGTTCATCAGCCGGGGGTCCTTCAACTCCGAGAAGAGACGTCAAAAGAAGCTGTAACGGCAGCCTTGAGGTTTTCAAAGCTAGATATAGAGCTTCAGACAGTATTAATTCTCCATCTCTAATCCTATCTAGCAATCGTGTCCCTTCTGCGACTGGTTTGCATCCAGAAGAACATAGGTGGTGAGGTACATGTATGTACCTTACCGAAGGCATCTCCCCCCACCCCCTCCTTCCGACCTCCAACTCCCCATCAAGCTCCAAATCTTCGAAGCTCCCCAAACAAACCTGTTGGTCCGTTACTTCCGTTCCAAGATTGCCAGCTCTGCCAGCTTTTGAAAGCTCAACTTCGGGCCTTTGCGATCTCCCATTTCCCGACTCGGCGGTGCAACATCGTCTCTGACACCCGCATCGCTTGGAAGTTGGATCTTGCCAGTCAGGTACCCTTAGGGAACACTCCCCCCCTTGGACTTAAGGCCCGATTTTATTCTTGGTCGTCTGTTTCAATCCACACTATCGCCCGCCACGCAAACTTGAGGCGCCGACGAAGATAGCAGAGACCAGCCGTCCGCACTAAATTGAACGGCACTTCGAAACTGCATATACGTCATCGACCAATAATTCACTGCACAGCTCCAGTTCCTTGCAGTTGCCTCGCAGATATCTCCAATTGATGAGCCCAAGCTAAGATATCCCATCTATCTATCTGTACGGAGGATCTTGCAGTCAGAAAAGAGCAGACGAACCTTCGGCCGTGTTCCCCCACACCACCTTCTTTCTTCGTGTACTACGTACTAGCATCCGTCGATCGGCCCTGGGCCGCTCTTACTGCTTAGTCTAGTTTACTGTGGTACAGTACGGGACGGACGACGGTTATCTGCTGTTACCAAGCGCAGGAGCGCATTCCTTCTCCCATGACGGTCCGAAACAGCTAGCTGCAACACCTCTCCACCAAGCGTTCGCTCACAAATTCAACGAATTCGCCTTAGGACGGACCTCTGGTTGGAAATACATTCCTTCGACCTGACTAGGTACTAGGTCTGGCAGACAGCAACGCAGCATCAACCGCATAAAATCGACAAGACATTGAAGCACTGTCCGACGGTGCGCTATGGCGCCTTCGTTCCTCAACTTCAAGGAACTGCGGAGGCGATCCCGGGCCAGCTTTCGAACAGACCGATCGACCGATGCGTCAAGCGACGGCAGCCATGGCACCACGCCAACCAGCGGCTCTCTCACACCTCCGTCCATCCCCAACCAGTCCGACTTGCACCTCAACCTACAGGTCAAGGACCAGCTCGACGGACCTCTTCCTCCACCTCCTCCTGTTCCGCTTCAGTCCAGACCTCAGCTTCCGTCGTCAGCCAGCGGTTCTAGCAACCGCCAAAGCGTTTCCGGCATGACTGGCCTCGGCTCGCCGGTGCTCGGCGGACGTGGACCGTCGCTACCGGTCTCTCCCTTCTCGCCGCGTATTACAAACCTGTCGGACAATGCTTGGGTGAGTCAAGTTTCTTGTCAGGGCAAGCTAGCATCTGTTGCTCCGCTGTTTGGATTCCCCGTCGGAGAGGATTAGATGTCCCAATGGATGGCAATGCATGGACGGACCTCAGGCAACGAGCTAACAGATATTCCAAGGTATACCAAAAGGTCCTCCTCGTCTATGGAACCATTGGCGACGCGGCGCAGCATACAATGAACGGAACGCTTACCGTCAGCCGGCAAGACGACGCCTTTCCACCCGTCTCGTGGCCGGTAACCGACTCTCAATTCAAGGCTCTTGTCTATATGCTACCGGGGCCGAACAGGATACGATTCGACTTTTCGAGTCCCAAGCTCGCTAACAGCGGTTCTTCCAACCCAATACATGCCTCCTATCTCACAATACACATGCTCCCTGTAACCAACGCTCCGCCATTACAGCTTGCAATCTTGCTCGGGAAGGACTCGCCGGCCACTTTCGATGCTGTTCCCGCACGTATCGAACGCGAAGGCAATGGCCTGGACACCGCCATACGCAAGTTCCGCATGGCGGCTTATGTCTGGCAGGCCTTTACAGCGGAGCAGATGTGGCGGAACAAATTTGGCAGACGCGCCTTCCGCTTCGAGGAGGAGTGGACAACAGGCACCACAAACCTACGGGACCGGGAGTTGGGGACGATGCGCGCAGAAGCTCGCATACACGTCATCAGGACGGATAAGACGGTGGCGGAGCTGCGCGATCTAAACCGGGCACAACAGTATGCCAAGGCTGCCGACAAAGGTGCGCTCTACGGCATCGCGGCCGATGCAGTCAAAAACTACTTCAAACCTCTTCCCGGACAGAAGCAATATGTTTCAGTCCTGCTCCTCGATGCTCATTGGGACCCTGCTTCAAAGACCATTACCGGCCATGCGGCTCTGGGAGGAAATGCTGGCGATCTGCACCTAGCCGTCTTCGGGTCGCACTGCCTACAGAGCTACCCAACGAGCTTCGAGGAAGTGGTGCCGGCATTCACTGATTGCACACCTACCGACCCTAAGTATGTCGGGAACGACTGTAACGACGCCGGTAGTTCCTGGGAGGCCGCGAATATTGGCATCGGCGCCCACTTACACGAGACGGGCCATCTCTTTGGGTGCCCACACCAGGAGAGCGGGATTATGCTGAGAGACTACGTGACCCTAAACCGGACCTTCTTAACACGCGAGGCTTACTCGACCAGGACGAAGTCGAAAGGCGGACGGATATCTCAGGACGAGGAGTGCACATGGCACCGTTTGGATTGCCTACGATTTCGAAGCCATCCATGCTTCAAATTGCCGAACGACCCGGTGCTGAACTCGGACGACAGCGTCCAAGCGTGGCCGGTGGATGTTGGGGCCATCCTGGTCACGGCAGCGACAGGACTCTCTTTCCTCGAGATCTATGGCGACGGCGACGATGTATGTCGCGCCTGGATCGAGTATCCGTCCGAGAACGGCTCGGTACAGCGGCACGTGTCTGTATTGGAGCAGGACCTGCGCAACCGGTTGCCAGAAGCTAAGCGTAAGGGCAAGCTGAGGGTGTCAATCAAGTCGCACGGAGGAGGGAGTCTCGAGATCGACGACTTCAGCCAGCTGTGCTCGAAACAGTCGGCATTCAGGCTGCCGAGCGCGGTGCCGGGGATGGGCAAGATGGCGTTCCGGGGGAAGAAGCTGGGACTCTCGCAAATGGAAGGTAGCCAGCCGCACGAATTCGTGTTTACGAGTGCTCTGCGAAGCGACCGGGTACTTTCGCGTGTTGTTTTCTACCACGGGTTTGCGCTTGATGGGATGGAGTTTGTTTATGATGACGATTCGAGGCAGTTATTTGGAAAGAGGGGCGGGAAACCAGGTGGTGATGTTTTTGACTTGGGTAGGCTTTCCCCCCTTTTCCCGAGATCTCGTGACGCATGGAACTGACATTGTTTGACTGGCTGCACAGACATCCGACGATGCGAGACTATTACTGGCTTCTTTGTCAGGGCTGGTTTTTGGATCGACGGCATCCAGATCTTGACGAGCTTAGGGAGGAGGTCGCCTATGTATGGCAACCCTAATGGAGGTTCAGCGTACGTCTTGCTTATGTCTTCCCTCGAATCCTTCTGATTATGCTGACTTTTTGGGGCAGGCATACCCTTATACCCCCGAGAGGTTACACCATCTGCGGCGTGACCGGATCTTGCGCTGCTTGGGTCGACGGCTTCTCGGTAATCATTGTTAAGTAAAGTTTTCTCGTTTGACACCCTCGACCCCAAGACTTGGTCGAGGTGGCCGTCGCAAAGGCATCGCAGCATTAAAGTTTTTAGAAGGGGAGCAGTCCATCGCCCCAGGGAACATGGATCGACCCGGTGCAAATATTCCCTAATGATAATCGGCCTACATACTTCATGCGCTCGGGGTTTACGGTTAGATGCTGGTGCTGGTCTATATTCGGCCCATGGGTGTATCATCAATCTGGGCGAGGAAGATATCAATAGACTATGCTTGGCTAATGATAAGTATACAAACATGCGCCTTCTGAGGAACATTCAAGCCTGATTTACGCGTATCCCATTACTACTATCACCTCTGCGACGGATAGGACATCGCATCGCCAGTTTTCTGTCCACGTATTGACAACATAAAGTCTCAATGCCGTTTTTATGGAGCATTCACTATAGTCCAACAGCCGCAGCTGTGTCCGGACTCGGGTGTTTGACAGTCCTACGAGCAGCGCTGCAGCAGTGTGTCTTCCAGCTCCGAGCTCGCAAGCTTGGATGTATGTACTCAGAGCCACGCAAACATCCTTGGTGTAGCGTCACCACTCAAGGTTGTGAGGCACCGGTTAGCAGGGTTCTTCGTATAGCCTCACACAGGGCAGTGTCACAACCGTTCTTGCGTTACCCAAGTGGCCGCCTTGCAGCATGCCTCCTCTTCCAGCGGCACATGGTATATATCATATCTCTTCCGGGTTTTGGTCTGTCTTTTACGAGGCACTCTCTACCCATACCTACTAGTTTGGACCATCTCGAGGCAGCATACGACACAGCCCCTGGTACTCCTTCTAAACATGGCTGACTTACCGTGTAAATCTCAAACCCCTCCCGCCTCATCGATATACCATGTCAAGATCGCACAGCTAACCACGATAGCTAGATGACCGCTTCCTCGGAGAATATCTAAGGCGACCGTATAGTCCCTCCCCTCGCTCCGCACCTCAGAACGCGCTCAGCATGGGACACGGACTAAGCGCCTCCACCCACAGCATCGGAGACCTCCCCGTTGCCCTTGCCGACAGAGAGTACATGGACCGGTATCCTTACGGCTACGTCGGCCACTTTCCCCGCCCGGTGATACCACCGGGCTTTGTGTTCCTTCCCCCGAACAGCAACGTCCACGGCACCATAAATATCGACGACAACCGCTTCTGGCCACACGGCTGGCCGAACCCTTCCGTCCCCCGTCCCAACCCGCGGCCCCGCCCCCAGCCGCAACCGGCGCCGTGCCCGGGGCACAATATCAGCTGCCACGGGACATGCGGACAGTGCGGACATGTCGGTTGCGGTGGTGAGGAACCCCCTGTAACTCGTGCTCTGATCAGCTCACATAACGACATCTTGCAACAGCCGCCCTGCCGTTTATCTGTGACCTTCTCCACGTACACGGCCTGAGCACGAACCAGGCACATGGAGGCGGCCGGTGCGTCCAGCCAGAAGGCCATCCTCAACAAGGCTGTGCCCATCACGGCTGCGCTCATCACGCATGCGGGTGCAGAAACGACAACCACCACACGTGCGGCCCCGGAAACGACGGAGGACCACGGCAGCCGCCTCTGGTGGTGGAGGTTTACTGCTGCCGGTGCGCCGGAAGACGAGAAGCAGGTCCTGAACCCCGAGACCGAGATCGGGATCGATATCGAGACTGGGAACGCGGAGAGAGAGTAAGAGGAGAGTATGTAGGGGGTCATTTCAGGCCGGATTCACCCCCGCCTCGTCCTCCGTATCACCGCTACGGTCCCGGACCGTGGCAGGACGGTAGGTGGCGCTGGGTGTCGGATTAGTCGTGGGATGCGATCAAGGGGGTTTTTCGGGGGAAGGGGGCGTGGTGTGGCATACCTGCAGAGAAGCATTGGATGATCAGCCACGAGATAAAGACATAACGAAACCGTGACCTTTTTGTCGGATCCGTGTCACTTATGACACTCTCGAGTCTCCAACTTCATTCAAAAAAACGTCCATTAAACCACATAAAAACGTCTATTTACTTTAACCTTTTCTTGCCCCCCCCAGCCAGCTCAAAAGGGAGGCAAAACTACAGTTACAAATACATAGGGGACGACGACCATCTCTTTCGCTTCCGCGCGCCGGCTTTAATCTCGCTCCTTACAACCAAAAGGACAACTCAACCCTGAAACCCGGAAACACCCACACTTTTTACATGTGGATGGGCTTCGAGTAAGTCGCCATGGCGGCCTCCTTGAACGCCTCGGCCAGCGTGGGGTGGGCGTGGCACGTGCGGGCGATGTCCTCGCTCGAGGCGCCGTACTCGAGCGCGAGGGTGCCCTCGGCAATCATCTCGCCGGCGTTGGCTCCGATGATGTGGATGCCCAGCAGGCGGTCCGTCTCGGGGTCGGCCAGCATCTTGACCATGCCCTCGGTGTCGAGGTTGGTCTTGGCGCGGGAGTTGGCGCTGAAGGGGAAGGAGCCGACGCGGTACTTGACGCCGGCCTTCTTGAGGTCCTGCTCCGACTGGCCGACCCACGCGACCTCGGGGTAGGTATACATGACGCTCGGGATGCAGCCGTAGTTGACGTGGCCGTAGCCCTTCGAGATGTACTCGACGACGGCCACGGCCTCCTCCTCGGCCTTGTGGGCCAGCATGGGGCCGAAGGTGACGTCGCCGATGCAGCGGATGTGGGGGATCTTGGTGCGGTATTCCTGGTCGATGATGACGCGGCCGCGCTCGTCGGTCTCGACGCCGACCTTGTCGAGGCCGAGGCCGCCGGTGAAGGGGCGCCGGCCGATGGCGACGAGTACGACGTCGGATTCGATCTGAGAGAGACACACAGACGAGGTTAGCATGGTTCCAAAACTTGTAAGCGGTATGTTGGTGAGAAGGGATGTCATGTGGCAACTCACCGTCTCCTCCTTGCCACCCTTGGCGCTGTCGATCTTGAGCACGATCTTGTCGCCAGTTGTATCACCGCTGATGACCTTGGTCTGCGTCTTGAAGACCAGGCCCTGCTTCTTCAGGATCTTCTGCGCCGACTTCGCAATCTCAGCGTCCATGCCGGGACCTCCGATGGCGTCCAGGTACTCAACAACCGTGACCTTGGAACCCAACCGCGACCAGACGGACGCCATCTCGAGACCGATGATGCCGCCGCCGATGACGGTGAGCGTCTCGGGGACCTTCTCGAGCGCAATGGCACCGGTGCTGGAGACAACGCGCTTCTCGTCGATCTCGAGGCCGGGGAAGGGAGTCGCCTCGCTACCGGTGGCGATGATGATGTTCTTGCCCGCAACCGTGGTCTCGCCGCCGTCGTTGAGCTCGACCTTGATGGTGTTCTCGTCCTGGAAGGAACCGGTGCCCTTGACGTACTCAACGCCGTTCTTCTTGAACAGGAACTCAACGCCCTTGGTCAGGCCGGCGACGGCGGTGTCCTTGGCCTTCATCAGCTGGCCGAGGTTGAGCTTGACGTCGCCGACCTCGATGCCTCGTGGCTTGGTGTCGTGCAGAATCTGGTGGTAGAGATGGGAGTTGTTGAGCAGGGATTTGGACGGGATGCAGCCGACGTTAAGACAGGTGCCGCCGAGGGTTCCGCGCTTCTCGATACATGTGACCTGGACGCAGGAAGCCGTGTCAATTGACTGTCTAGAGCATTGCGCAGGTGTGTAAACCGCGTACCTTCAAGCCCTCCTGGGCTCCCTTAATAGCGGCCACATAGCCGGCGACACCTCCGCCGACGATGACGAGGTCTTTTTGCTCTGGGAAACACGCGTGTTAGGCCAATTGCTGTCGTGCCGGCAACGCAACCACTAATGACTCACCAGCCTCAGTCGCATATGTCCGCCTCGCTGGTAGAGCGCCAACCAGTGTTGGCATACTGGTCCACAGTCAGTGAACGAGAGCTATTTCCCGGCGGGTGCCGGACCTAGGGGGGGAGGAGAATAGCTCACGTAGATTTTTGGAAGCATGACCGGACCGCAGAGCGACCTATTAACCTAGTGGACAGCATTGTGATGTGTAGAGGACGGTAAGACTAAGAAGCGAAAGGAAACCGCGCGGTATATGTCGTCGTGATAAACGTCTTGGGAGCTGTTCTGTTGGGAGGGAAGCTCGTCAATCTCGAATCCAAGTTCTGTCTGTCGAAAAAAGTTCCGAGCTTCTGCCGTCCGGGTCGTCTGGGATGAGAATGAAGTCAGTGCTTCCCCAATTGCGGGTATTGGCCTAATTTATAAGGCGCCCAACTGGCACCCCCTGTCCGTGTATTCCCGGTCCAAGGCGAATCTAACCGCCACCAGCACCATCCTGGCCCTCCCCGGCCTCGTGACCGAGCAATTCGCCCGGAAGGAAAGAACTCCAACAGCACAATTCGAGTCTGCTGCTTACCGGTATGACTCTGATATCTCGTCGATTATTAATCTGTGACGCGAACAAGAGGCCTGGAGTGGCGCAAACGTGGTATCAAAGAGCTGGCAATAGGGTATCTTTGCAAATCCAAGGTCTGCCAGGTCTAAACTTATTCCGTACTCTAGACCTTAGTCAGTCTATAGATCGTCCTCATCCTCGTCTTCGTCTGCGTCGTCCTCCTGTGCAGGTGCCTGTACAGGTGCATCAACGACTCCCTGGACCCTGGCAACCTCCAGAGCCTCCACCGCGATTGTACAGGCCTTTTTCAACCTCCTTCCCTCCTCTTTCCCGCCGGCCAGGTCCGACTTCCGGACGACCTTCTTGATAAACCAGAGCATACCCCTGGACAGCTCGGGGGACTCAGCCACGCTCCCCATAATCCTCTCGATCACCGCCTTGCTCGTATCAGCACCATCTTTGCCCTGTCTATAGGCCTCTACAAAAGCAGTGATGACCAGCACCTCGACAAAAGCCTTGGTCTTGGCTTGCAAATACGGCAGGTTGAGACATTTCAGTACCGCCAGCCCAAGCGCCCCGTCGGCGACAAGCGCGCCGTACATCTTGGCCACGTTGACCAGCCTCCGCATGTCCACCTTGTCGTCCTCGTCCTCTTCCTCCTCGGCGTCGTCGCCGAAGATGGACTCACCCAGCCGCCGAAACAGCTTCCAGAGCGCATCTTGGAACGACCACCGGATCTTGCGATCGGAACAAATCCGCTTCGCAATAAGCGTATAGTAAGGGTTGTACTGCGCCTCCGCCCCGGCGCACTGGATGAGGACGTTCGGTATCTCCCTCTGCCGGTCCTTGTTCAACCGCAGCTTAAGCAGCCGCACGTAGGCGTCTTCGTAGTCCGTGGCCGACAGTACGGCGACGAAGATGGACCGCCGCACATCTGTGTTCATCTGCTGCTCGCGAGCGAGCTCAGCCAGGTCAGGCTCGCCGCCGTCCTCCCCGTCTAGGTCCATGCCGTCGTCGCTGTCATCGTCTCTTGCGGTCGTCTCGCTCTTTTTGCCGGCCCCCTGATCTTGCTCGCCCGACCTCCCTGCCCAGCTGGCTCCAACAAGCCACCACTTGCCCCTCTTGTCAGACTCTCTGATGTCCTTCAGTCCGATTCGTAGGGGCTCCGTAGCCTTCAGTTTCCTCGAATTGAGTGATCCAAGCAGCTTCTTCATACGTGTGCCGTGTTCTGATAAAACCGCCGAGGCGCTCACACCAGTTCTCATCTTGTTGTTCTTCAGGTCGTTGATCGTCTCGATCATGAACTTGGTTCGGACAGACAGGTTAGCCTCGCCGATTTTGGCCACTGCGGGCCGTATCATAGTGACAATGTCCTTGAGCGCTAAAGGGTCATCTTGGCGTAGCGACGGACCGGCGAGGCGGATTATCCGGAGGAGCAACTCGGCGTTAAGCTCTGTGAGGTCGTTGAGCAGAAAGCGGATGTAGTCGAAGATCAAGTTGCAACCTATCAGCTGGAAGTTGTACATCTCGGCCATAAGCGTGATCAGGTTCGATGTCTGCTTCGCGCCCTCTGTGGGGGCAGCAAGACATCGCTCGTAGTACTGGTCGAAGCGCTCGACCGTCTCCTGTATAAGCTGGGCGCCAAAATCCATTCCCATAACCCTGTACAGTGCTGTGGCAAAGCCTGCCGAAAGGATCAATAGCGTATCTGGCAGACTCGCAGGGTCGCAGACCTGGACGAGGATGAGATCCACGAGGATTGTGGTAACGTGCTGTCGAGGCTGCTCGCGGTAGACTTTCTCGATATCGCCAACGATGCTAACCAGGTTTGAGTCCGTGATACGATTGACGAGACCTTGAAGTTGTCTCCTTATTCGCTGCGTCAACTCCGCGTCTGAGCCGGTCTCTTGCCTTCGGGATGGTGGAATGTATTTCGCAACTTGTGGTCCCGTTGTTGGCGCGACGTATGGATTCTCGCGGACACGTGGTGCGGCTGGTTTTGACTCTGCCTCGTCCGAGTCAAACCCTGAAAATCCATCATCTTCCTCGTCCTCGCCTCCATCGTCGGACCCGTCTTCCAGCTCGTCGAAGTTTTCCATATCCTTAACCTCGTCGTCATCATCGCTGTCGCCCTCAAGGCCATCCAACAACGAGTCGTCGTCATCGCCGTCGTCGTCCTCAAAAGCTGAGGAACCCACGTCATCATCCTCCTCCAGGTCTTCCGCCTTTATAATCCTCATCGGCTTCTGCACGCTACCGGCACCGGAGTGGTCGGCCTCCACACGAGCCACTTGCGCAGCCGCAGCGCTCGCCTTCCTCCTCTTCTGCGCGAGCCACTCATCCGCCTCCGCCTTTCGTTTCCTCTTCAGCTGCGTCTCCTCGTCTACACCATCCTCTTCCAGAACTTCAAGAATCTCTCCTAAGCCCTCTTCGTAGAACGACTTGGGCAACGATTTCCGCCCCTTCAGCCCAAGTTTGCGCTCGAGCTCCGCAATCTCTGCGTCGTCTTGCGCAAGCTTGTCGCGGACAGCCTTCGGAATTGCTGGTTCCTCCTTCTTCGGTGTCTGTGCCTCCTCTTCCTCGTCCGAGTCTTCTTCCCCTAAAGAAAGGCCGCCGTCTTCGTCGTCGTCGTCCTCGAAGGCTGACGAGCCCACGTCGTCGTCCTCCTCCAGGTCATCGGCCTTCACAATCCTCAATGGCTTCTGTCCGCCATTGGAGCCGTGGTGGCCACCTCTACCCCTTCCGTCGGCTTTTTTAGCAGTGTCTGGCCGTGGTCTGCTCTGTGGTCGGGTGTGCTTGGGAGGGGCGCCGTGTTGATGCGATTTCTTTTGCGATCTCTCCGCCTTTCGGCGTTCCTTTCTCGTTAAGCCTCGACTTCTGCCCCCTCCGCCCCCTCTGCTCGAGCTAAATGAGTTCGGTCCTACGTGCGGCAAGCAGTCAGTTGGTAAAGTCAACCACCGGCGCAAAGCTCGGGGGCCAAGACTTACCGTCTATGCCGAGTTGTTTGAGAAGGTGACCGGGCAATGATGGCCCCTTTTTCTCTTCTCTTCCGCGGGGAGCCATCGTTGGAGAGAATAGCCTTGGGTGGCTCTTGTCTCGTGATACTCCTACGCAGACGGAAATGTGAGCGCGACGAAAGACTTCGACTTATGTCTTGAGCCAGCTATCAAAAATTTCCTGCCGCAGTTTAGACTTGGAGATGCACTCAGGAACTTTTTTATGCGGGGGTGGGGCCAGCGATAGAGGTTCACTTAAGGCCCCTGTATCTGCAGCGCTGCTGCAAAAGGACCACCAAGAAATGCGCGTCCGTGCTGCGAAAACTGCCCCCACAGTGCTAAGAACAACGTCAGTTGAACTGCGGGGCACAGCTTTGGGGCGTCTTTGATAGTATTCGCGACCTTGCCCCAATCCACGGCGGTCAGGTTTAGGAATTGCGCGAATCAAGCAGTCTTAATCATGGCAGTCCTCAGCCAAGAAGAGGTAAGTAACGGCGTTATGCGCTCTCGAAACAATCAAGACCTCTGGCTAACCTAGAATCTGTCGGTCAGTTTTTCGCGAAGCTCACAGAGCTCTTCCGTTCCCACGAAGGCAAAGATCACGGCGAGGTCTTTCTTACTCAGAAAAGATGTCTGTAGCCTTGTTCTCGCAGTAGCAACACCCTCGTACCGTGCCAAGCTAACCTCTGTATAGTCTCGGGCGACAAGACTCCCTCTCCCTCAGCACCGGCCGCTACCAACCCCGAACCCATTGAACCCGCCCCAATACTCATCCGCGCAACGGACGGACAGAGCAAGGAAGACCGCGCCACGAAAGTCAAGATCAGCACACTTGTCCAGCCGGACGATCTGGATACCTTCTACATACGCTACGCAGAGATATGCCGGAGCGGCATGACCACGCTGAAGCCGAGAGACAGGACGAAGAGGAAGAAGAATAAGAAGAAGAAGGTCGGTGGCGGTGCCGGACAGACGAGCATGAAGGCTATCGAATGATGTGTTGGGCGAATGGGAATACAGTGCGGCATTCTTCGGTGATACTTGGTGGATGATACCCCAAATATAAAACGTCCTTTTGGCACGTATCATATCTGCAACGGTTGCCGGAGGAGAATATGCAGCCAGCGATACGGGATTACTATACGTTGTTCGGATCCGGAGTGTACCAGGTCGCCAAGTCGGATTCTTGCTACGATTTGGCGAAGATATGTGAGAGTGTCTTGTGCATGTGGACTCATGGTTGCGGGGAGCACCAGCGGGACAAGATGTCTTGTGGACACCGACGAGATTCTGCGTATCCAGGCGAGGAGGCTGGTGACCGTCGTCGATTCGGACGTGATGAGGGATCTTAAAAGAAAAATAGATGTGGATCTCTGGTCTTGAAATTCTAGACGAGTTTCGAACTCGGGACAATAGGAAAGTTCACCATGGACACCAACCCGATCTCTTGTGCCCGTCGGTCTACCCCTGAACTCGCATACCAGGACCACTACTCCCTCATCTCCTGTTCTTTTTCTCCATTCTTCCAAACTATCACACCGGCCCATTACCAGCCCGACTCCCACCTCCCTTCCCCTGTCCATCCGCCGCGTCCGCATCGAGCTGCCGGTCCAGCTCTTCATCCTCCATACTCTCCAACATCTCCCTCACCTGCCGGCACGGCTCGCACTCCTTCTTCTGCGGCCGCCGCGGGTTGCCGACGTGCATGCACAGGCTGTCCGGACACCTCGTCGCCGCGTCCGAGGGGTCGTCGCAGCTCGACAGCTTCTTGGCTTCCGTCCAGCGCGCGCCGCAGACGCATCTGTAGAAGTGCAGTTCGCACATGATTTCCCCTTGCTGTTCTCTTTTCCGGAGCTGCCCCTACTAGCTCCTGTCTGCTGGGATATGTATTTCCCTTGGTTGTCGTGGAAAGCTGGCGTTATCGAGTCTCCCGGGGGGGGGGAAGGGGGGTCGGGAACGCTGAAGGCGGGTGCCGGTGTTATCTGGGTAGTACCGTTCTCGTCGTAGAAAGCGTAATGTGGAAAGGATGGATCGTTGCTTAGTCCGGGTATCTGAAGATGGAAGAGTTTGACGCAGTTGAGGAGTGTCAGCGGTGGCTCGCAATCACCGGGACGAAAACGGATGAGTGCTCTCTCTCAAAGATGCAGTTTAGGTGGTCAGGGGACGCCATGGTTGTCAATTAAGTCTCTTTGATCGCTGTTTACAGTCAGTAGAAATCGTAACACAGGGTAGGAGTTGTTAGTATCGCAGGAGTTCGGCCCTTTGTAGGTGTTGTTCGCAAAATGAGATGCTCAGGCGTCGGCCATTGCCGTCTACAGACCTGTTTGTCCGCAGTGAAGTAAGTCAGTAGTGAGAGTGAAATGTCCAGCGTCCCGGATAGTGATAAGTGGATTGTGTCAGAGGTGATCCGGTAGCAAGCGGTTGCGGATCTTATGAGGACTGTGACAGATCCCATACTTCTCTCAGCACATGTCGAGAGTGTTTGCCTCGCTTGTACGGGCAAGCTCCGATTTCGCAAACCGGCAGAGGGAAGAGAGTAGTTTGTTCGGCTTTCCCTCCCTCTGCTCTGTGTCGGACTGAGTGGCTGGCAAGGTCCAGCGAGGCGATAAACCTGCATATCCTGCTCTCCACCCTGGGCCTGGGGATATGTGCCGACCTACCCCTGGCACTCCCCCGAGCCACAACATGCAGCAACCATCAGTGTGAGTGGAAACACTCATACGCACGAGTTACGAGCCGTAACTGCTCCATTGTCTCCAGAGCCTTCTTCCCCCACGCTTTCTTTGAATATGTGTGTCGTTGGCAGTTGGTACAGGTGGTCATCTCTGAAACAAGGCGGCTAGATAGGGGGCGACTCAGGTATTGCAAACATGCTTCTACTAACCACAACGACCCTTTTACCGACGTATCCAATCTGTCATTCGTCACTCGAACTGGAGAGACAGTCATAACGGATGCAACGACACATATATGGGGGCGGGTGCGTCTGGATTGAGACATTATCTTGGCTCCGAGTCCAGTTGCCTCATTATGAGTCCGCTCCGTCAGCGTCGAGAAGCGGTAATCATGACACGACATCATGCAGAACGGCGTACCCGTTCCTGCTATCGTATCGCCTGACTTATCAGAAACTCCCACTCCCGTAGAACGACCCGTGGGAGCCTGCCTGAAGATGCATGGACAGGGTGGGTGGTCCCCCCCAAGTCGCCCAGTGGCAGTCATCCATCAGAAGTGCAACGCGGACATCTGAAGTCTGTTCGACTAAACCCCACCTGTGTATTATACGCCCGCATACACACCACAGCATACCGAGTTGCAGAAAGGCACCCTGGGCTCTGGCAACTTCCTAGCCAACGAAACCCGAGCAGGGCGCGAACCACGACGGCATCGGGGGAGTAAGGCCGTAGAAAGCAAGCCATCACCATCACGCCAATCACTCCAGTAATGCCGAATTCCTACGCGCGCTTCGCTTCGGGCAACTCACTTACCCTACCAGGGGTAGCGGAATCCGGAGTCCGACACCCATCCCTCGAGTGCGACCAACCGTCCGGAGAAATCAGATGCTATTCGCGATTGTACAGTCTAGTTGCAATTCGCCCATCCGTTCCTCCATTTTCTGTCCGAGAGTGAGCGACCTAAAGAAGCTTTTCCCAACCAAAGTCCACCAAGCCAAAGGGCCGAATCAACGGCACAACCTTATCTCCTATTGCTTCGTTCTGTCCACACGTGATTCCGAACGGACGGACGGAAGATTGTTGATGTAGGGTATGATGTCGATGCAAAGGCAGTCCTTTGACTGCTGTTCTCACGGTCTGTCCGAGGATGGGATAGACTTCCCGCGGTGCAGGCCGAGTTGCGAGATAGGATAAGGAAATCGTACAACACAAGAAAAATAAAGCAGTGCAAGCGGGCTCAACCCCACGATCCATATTAGAAACTGAGCGCAGATGGGTTCAGAGGCCCATAATCATAGTAGAAAACGGAATATAACCGAGGGTCGAACCCAGGGTCCGATCCCGGGTCGTCGGAGAAGTCATCGACCAACTTTCTTCGGCTGCCGAAACCCTGAACAGCTCGTGCTCCTCACATAAGCTGATCCTGGGTCAATCCACCATGAGGGTCCGTGTCCATGCTGTCGCCTCCCGGTTGGATGTACTTGACGAAGCTCAGGCCAAGGGGTCGGCCTCCGTACTGATAGCCCTGGAACTTCGTGATTGCAGTCTCGGCCGTGTCGGCATTGTCGAAGCGGACGACTCCGCTACCGCGCGATCGACCGCTGGGCTCGTACTGGATCTCGGCTTGTTCGACCTTTCCGATAGTCGAGAACAACTCAACGAGATCTTCATTGCTAGTGGACCACGGAAGCTGTCACAGAAGTTGGTTAGCACGCCAGTCAAATCCACGATGGTTGCTGTATGACAAGGCACATACGTTGCGGACGTAGATTGTCTCGTTCTTCTCTGTACCAGACGTGGCGAAATCGGTGAAAGGGTTAGGAGCGGCAGCAGACACAGCAGGGCCGGCATCGTAGCCGCCACCACCGGGAGCAACACCAGGGGCGCCGCCATATCCTCCACGGCCGCCACCATATCCTCCACCGAACCCGCCACGACCGCCGCCGAAGCCTCCGCGGCCGCCGAAGCCGCCGCCGAAGCCGCCTCGTGCTCCGAATCCGCCGCGACCACCGAAGCCGCCGCCGCCGCCCATCGCATTGTTGGCAAATCGATCCTCACGGACTTCAAGCAGGCGACCCTGCCAGTCATATCCATTAAACTGCTGGATGGCATTGCGAGCGTCCTCGGGGGTCTCAAAGAGGACAGTTCCAGAGCCCTTTGGTCGACCATCCGGTCCGGCGTGGACATCCGCGCGGATGACACCGCCTGTTCGTGCTGTTTCACACAGCCTATTAGCGAAGGTTCAGTCGAGCATAATCAAGGAGGGCTACGTACCAGCCTGTCTGAAGAGGTCCTTCAGGTCCTGCCAACCGACAGTGTAAGGAAGCTAAACGGGGAGTCAATACACGACACCATCCAAGGAACAAGGGACAGATTAGGTTGGAACAAACGTTGGAGACATAGATCTGGCGACCACCGCCGCCAGCCATGCCGGGGTTGAACCCTCCGTGACCACCGTGACCTCCTGCGAAAGGAGGAGGCCCACCGGGACCACCCATGAAGCCTCCTCCGCGAGCGACGCCCGGGGGTCCAAAGCGAGGTTCGGCCTCACGATCCTGTCCAATACTTTAGCACCAGGCTGCGAAAGCGGTCGCAAAGTCGGATAGCTTACCTCGCGAACGTAGACGAGTCGGCCCATAAGGTTCTGGTTGCTGAGCGTCGCGACGGCGTTTTGGGCTTGCTCCCTAGTAGCATATTCCACGATACTGGCGGCCATTAGCTAGGTGTCCCGAACTCTTCGGATCCAGGGGAGCAAGACTTACCCGCATCCCTACAATTTCCAGCGGACATCGTCCCAACCCGTCAATCCAACGATTCCATCAAAATAGCCAGAGGAGAAGGAAACCATAAAGAAAAGGACCAGCCAGAATCACTTGAAGCCCACCTTCGACATTCCATTTGGAAGCAGTAAAACGTCGGCAAAGAGAACTTCTCCAGCTACACCAGACAAGCAAAGCAAGCAGTTAGTCTCCCGTACAACCAGATTATGTTCTCGGAGGGGAGGATATTCGTACCCGATCTCATGAAATCCTTGAGGTGGTGCCATTTGACATCGTAAGAAAGGTTGCCGACATAGACACGGCGGTCTTGCTGCGACGTCTCGCGAATGTTGCTCATCATTTGCTCCCTGTGGGCTTGCCGGTCTTCAAAAGAACGCTGCGGCGCGTTTCCACCGTAACCCGAACCTGGTCCTCCAGACGGCGGCCCCTGTCCAGTCATGGGAGATCTACTCCTTCTCCGCTGCCGACTGCGAGATCTATCTCTGGGAGAGTATGATCGGCGCGTGTTGGGGCTCCGCGAACGTCCCCTTCGATTCGGCGAGCGAGACCTCTCGCGCTGCGACTCGTCAGCCTGTCGTTCATCAGCAGCTTCCGACATTGTCAAGGCCCCGAGACTTGCAGATTCCGGTAATTTGATGGCAAGCAAGAACAAGAAGGGATGTCTGTTGGCAGCGACGTTGCCCACCGACAGCTTGAGAAAGCCAAGGTTTCTTGGCTTGGGGTTCCGGAGCTGGAAACTCGAGAACCCGGCGGCAGAGATGGGACAACGGCGCAACGAGCAAACCATCCGAACTTGTGTCTTCCAGAAAGCCTAGTACCGGGTTTGAGGCGAACCTTGCTCTAGCGAGACCGCATGCGGTCCGCAGAGAAGGCGCTACCTCGTGGAAATGCGCCAGACAGGAAGATGCGGGAGCATCATTGATGCCCACGAGCTGTAAGTGGAATGGATAGAAGGGGTTGACTTACTGGGCGGTAGTTATCTCCTGAGTCAGCTATAGACGAGAGCGAGGTTAGACAAGGGTCCCAAACAAGGATAAAATAGCTGGGATGAGTATATAGGCAATGAGGAACGATGGGTAGTAGGACGTGGGCAGGCCGATGGCTGAATTATAATTGACAGCTGCACCACAGTGTGGCAATTCCGAGGAAAGCAAGCAGTTGGGGGAGCAGCGGGGTTGGAAGAAAGAGAGCAGCAGGAGCAGTGGATCAGGACCAGAAGTTGGGAAGGGGGACCATGCATTAAGAGGAGGGAGGGGTGGGTGTGGAAACGTGTATGAGCATAGCAAAGGTGCGAATGTAGCAGTCGCAGCATGCCCATTGCCAATGCCAATGCCGGTGCCAGTGCAGCAGGCACGGCGTGCAATGTGCTAATGTGCAATGCGGCGGCATGGGGAAGGACAACGCAAGTTCCAGACCGGGCTTGCAACGATCTTGACCTGTGGGAAGGCAGGCATGGACGAAACCAGATCGGGTGCGTCTGCGGGATACAAGCCGTGGTATCACGTCCTTGAGCCTTTAGGGGAAAGCTCCTCGTGGCAGAACTTTGTACCTTGGTCTGTCCAGCCGGGTTGCTTCTGTCTGCAACTCCATGAAAAGTCATGACGCAAAAACAGAACCAAACCGGCGGGAGGAGGGCAGCAACGTTGATAAGGCCGTTGAGGGAATGAGATACAACTCTTTAAGATTGAGGAGGCGGACACAACTGATGGCTTTGTCTGCAATGTCGGACTTACCCATGGTTGTCAAGTGACGGGATGTTTTCTAGACTGCTTGGTCGGAAGTCGTTAAGCCCAGGTAACGAGGCTGCCTGTTTGTGACAGTGACGACAGTCGTTTCTGACCTTGATAGACAAATAGTGCTATGTCAAGGAACCGAGGAGAGAGGCACCTAGATTCAGAAGGCCGGGCAAGCTGAGCCTTGTGATGCTGTGATGCTGTGATGCTGTGCTGCTGCAAAGGGCGTGGATAACCTGATCACCGTCAGGGCCTGGGACAGGCTGCACCACCAAATAAGAATGGGGCCGTCTGCAAAAGGATGGTACAGATCAGACGCGGTACAGTCAGGTCGATGTAGTGCGGCGTCTTGCTAGGCAGCACAAAAATAGAGCTTTTGCTGGCTGTTGAGTTCGGCAGAGACGCGATGCTGATACGTTATCCAACAACCTGGCCCGGAAGGGAGAAGTGGAGAGACGTAGCCTCGAGGAGACAAAAGGCTCAGGCAGTAAGGCAGGTACTGCTGCCGAGACCAGGCTCGATTGAGTCACGCGCAGCAAGGAACCTGGTAAAACGCTTGGTCAGGTTAAAATATTCGGACGTAAGGTATGGTTGGAATAGGCGCGACGTGAGCAAGGGCTGACGACAGGAGAGGATGGAAAATTCTGAAAATCGGAAGTCCTCCTCAATTGCCTTGCGCACAGGGGGGAGGTACCAACACGGCGTACGTACTTCGTAACGGTACAATTGTCTTGGGATGGCCTTGGATGGGATCCGCTGTGGCAGGGTGGTGTGCTTCTGGTGGTGTGCAAGAACGTGCCGACGCGACAAATGAGAGGCGCGAAGAGCGAGAGGGAAGGTGGTTTACTATGGTACGGTTTGGTTGAAAAGAGAGGAGCCGCCGATGGACCCCTTGTTGAAGCAGCTGGTTGGTTGGTTCGCGGGCTGATATGACCTTGTGGAGTCACGATATCGGCTTTGCGTGATTTCCGTACCTTGAGCAGTTGAGCTGCTGATGCCAGCTGCTAGGGACCGCCGTTGCCAGCTGCTGACAGCTTAAAATGACGACTCCGAGAGAGCCTGACTGAGTACCCGACCTCGAAGGTGCTACCAGTACAAATGATATGACCTTGATGGGCTCGCATCAAATGCAAGGGTCAAAGTGTCCTGCAAGCTCTTAACACGCATTATGCAGGTCGAATAGACAGAAAGGGTACGATCTGGCCGGGGTTCACATGTTCATAGCAAGGCACGGCGTCGTATTTCCTCGTCTACGAAGTTGTGTTGAGACTGTGCATGTTAGCTCAGTACAGCGCTTACGGGTGCAGCACGTAATCACCAAACGGTCCAAAGCGCCAAAATATCCTTGAGGAATGTAGCCCACTAACTTGCGGAATCCAACCTTCTGCACGAAAGGAGGAGGTACCTCTTGATGTGGATCGGTTGTGAACGGGTGTTTTTCCCGGATGAAAGACGATTGATCGGGTTGTTCTTCACAGAGCACCTGGTAAAACGTGTAAACCGTTCATTCTGGATCATGACAGGATTGTATCGATCTGTAGATGCATGTTAAGGTATCTCACATTTTGGCGCATCTTCAATGGGCTGACTGTTTGAGAACAGGCGGTCTCCGGATTCGACACGCCTCGCATGCTTCAAGCGTCGGAGCGGCCAGTCGAGGTGTAACTGACGGGTGGAATCCTGTTGTAGAGGACCTGGAAGCTGGAAGATGCCTCATTCGAGATGTCCGACAGTTCAAGGTAATGCCGTATGTCGGCCCGCAAGCACTGACATAGCAGCAGGCCTGCCTGCTTTGTCGAAGACGGAAGGTATGATGGGCAAACTCAAGGGTTGCTTCTGCTCATCGTCAAAGCTTCCTTTGACGCCCAGCCAGCCTGCATGAACGCCAGTATTGGTTTGGTACGGTATTGAGCTCGAGAAACTGTTGCTGCGATCTTCAGCTGCAGTTTTTCCGCCACATAAACCAAGTTCGCTATATCGCGAACATGTCGAGGACGCCTCTCAGAAACGTTGTCTGTTGGCAACACGTAACTAACTGCATGCAGTCTTGGATCTCCGAGTGAACCCCTTGCGCCGTTCCGCTCGGAAGCTGTTGGAACCTAACCGCTTCGTTTCCTCATTGCTACCCTCCTGTCGATATCAGTCCTGAATGCATTATTCAAAATTTGTGATGGGGGTCATGCAGATGCATATGTAGGCCGACAAGGGGTCCGCTTCCCGCCCCTACTTGTACTGTACCTACATTGAGAAGTGATGTAGATACGCACTAAGGTACGCAGTAGTTCTTCGTCCCCGCTCCCCCATGATAGATGTGCGATACGATAAGTATGTCTGGTTCAAGGGATGGTTGCAACGACTGCCCGCCGTTTGGAGTGACACTGTTTCCTCTTCTGATGCGATTCCCGTGTCCTTCTCTGCGCCTAGAGCAGAACATGACTGAAAGTCCGAACGGGATCTCGTGGCACTCTCAATTTTCTCTTCTTGTCGGCTGGTATCGGGAGTCAGGACTGGAGTTTCTCGAGTATTGGACAGTATTTAATCAGTCCATCGTATCAAACAGAAGAACTTGCGGATACCAGAGCCTGCCGGTCTGGAGTAGGTACCTATGTACCCAACGTACTGTACCTTGGATACGGTGGAAGTAGTACAGTGTACTATTGGCCACAATGGGGAGTCCGTCATGGTAGAGCTCGGGAGTCACAGCGTTGAACCCATCCGTCAACGATTTGTTGGGTTGAAGACCCCTGGTGAGCTGACTGGGACGAAAAGTCTCATTGTTCAAGATAATAGAGGGTCTGCCCTACGCGCCGCGCTGACACCGTCGAGCTCTAGAGTCCAAGACCGGTGTCTCCGCACCGACTTCTGCACTCGTGTTACACAGCAGACGCAGCGTCCAGCCTCGGGGGACCCAACCAAGCTCGAGCGATATCTGGGCGGTCACCATGATCGCGCTGGGTTTGGATCTTCATGGCTCTGGCTAGACTACATTCTACCTTTCTGGTTGAACATCCGTCTGCTTCCCGCCATGTTGATTGTCTTCATAGAGCCCCTGAGAGTCAGGTATAGCAAATATGGCTAAGAAGTATGCCCGTGGTGAACTCATATAGAGCGCTCCTCATAGCACGTACATACACAGTCGTTGGCTGGCCCTCCTTGCCTTCTACGGTAATTCTCGGCGATCTTTAACTGTCCAACCAGGATCCGAGGTGAAGCCGGTAGATGCATGTCTAAGGATCGGGCAAGAAAATATTGGGCCATGCATACCGCAAATGCACCCTTGCCCAGTTTGTGAGTAGTCACTATTGCGCGTGTCTGTTCGAGAGAGACCCGAGTCGGCTGAGACTCGGCATAGCCGTTTCTCTCTCGCACACTGGTCAACAATACCCGAGATCGGCATTTGAACAGCACGGAGGATACACTGAACTCGACTGCGTCACTGGCATGACTGAAACTGCAACGGGGATTCGGACGAGAGGCCGTTGTAGGGAAACGACACTGCTCAGTCACCTCCCAGGACTGGTACTCCTATTGTCGCCTTCACTAAGAGATCGGACCAACTTTGCCAACAGCTGTGTCACCGCTATGCTTGCATGACTATATTACCCTCTCAAGCCCGATCTTACCCACAGAACAACACTGTGCTGCTTGCATTGACCATGGCATCGGCGAGCTTTGCCAATCAAGCATTCTTAACAGTTCAGCTTCGGTAGGCTTTCTCTCCGGGGGCGAGAGGGATTCTGCCCGAGAACTCTATATGCGTCCTGTCCGCCCATTGGCATGATCTGTTGAGGAGGGAAGACAGGGGCGCTGATGAAGGGAACGACCATCCAGCTGCCATCTCAGCCATCTACCACTTTGGATCAGAACTACCTTGTCCATTCCATGCTTGTTGATGACGATGCAGCGTTCTAGGCCGCTCTAGCCCCGAATTTGTTGGCGGGGTTGGTAAAGCCCAGACAGCCAGAGAGACGCCCCGGCACATGGAGGTGCTGAAGAGATCATCACTTTAGAGGTTCTCATAAAGATGCTTCGAGCTGATGGAGACGTGGCGGCGCCGGACGCCCAGATAGGCAGGATAGGAACACGGCACGGAATCGGGTCCGCTGTCCGGCTGGGGACCCACAATGATAACTTTAAACTTCGGCCCATGTGGACCAGGGCAACATTCATGGTGGTCGGTACGGAAGAATTCGCATATCCGAGATCGCCGACAGGAGATGAACTGGCGATGATTCCCAATTGACAGACTGGGTTGGCGACGGTCGATAGGCTGATCGAACATGAACCGTACTTAAACAAGAGCACTCGAAATAAAGCAGCGGCCCCAGCTGCACCTAGCCGTCCCTCCCGTGCAACGGCAGGCTATCGAAATCACGGAGCGCACGCCAGATTGCAACCTTTGACATCCCTCCCCGTATTTTCTACCCAACCGGAATCAGAGCCGCCAGACGCTCGCTAGACCTAGAATCGGTCGATCTCACAATTCTCAAATCGGCTCTGGGCCGCGGCAGACGACACGACATCATCTGCATATCACGACAACAAGCCATGCGTCCTTGCACCATAACCCCAGCCCTCGGCCGGGCCGCTGTCCGCAACCTGCTGTCTCGCGAGGAGCCATGTCTCCGACGCGCAGCTGCAAGCCGCGCATTCTCGACAGCCTTGAGGACGACCCAAAGCTCAAGAGCTGGACAATCAGTACCTCGACACTGCTCTTGCCAACACGCACAATCAGCGGCCGCCCTCCGTCCTAGCGCTCGGTCTTACCACTCCTACGACCACCCACCACCGCCAGGCCCGTTCAACGAGACCGAACGCGCCCTCCTCTCCGCCGCCTACGCCCACGTGCCGCAGCACGGCTTCACGCTCGAGGCCCTCGCCCTCGGCGCTCGTGACGCGGGCTACCTCGACATTAGCACCAACCTCCTACCCAACGGCACCTTCGACCTCATCCGGTGGCACCTCGTCACCCGGCGCGAAGCGCTGGTGGAAAAGAGCAAGGAGCTGGAGTCCGCAGGCACGCGGACGGGAGAAAAGGTCTTTGCCCTTACGTGGGAGCGGTTGATGGGTAACCGCGAGGTCTTGGGACAATGGCAAGAGGTACGTTACGCCATCACGAGCAGGAAAAAAAAGCAGGAGCAAAAACTAACCTAAACCCCCCCAGGCCCTCGCAATAATGGCTCAGCCCTCCTACGTCCCAGCCTCCCTAAAAGAACTAGCCCAGCTGGCAGACGACATCTGGTTCCTCTCGGGCGACACCTCGGTCGACCCCTCCTGGTACACGAAGCGCGCCTCCCTCTCGGCCATCTACGTCAGCGCCGAGCTGTTCATGACCAACGACCGGTCGCCCGATTTCGCCGACACGCGGGCCTTCCTGCGCCGGCGCTTCGACGAGGTCGGCGAGTTCGGCTCCGCGTTCAGGAGCGTCGGCGAGTGGCTGAGCTTTACGGCCAGCGCGGGGGTGAATGTGCTCAGGAGCAAGGGCGCGCCTATTTGAGCTCACGCAGAAAGATGGAGGGGGAAGCGGGAGACGAGAGATGATGTTCTGATAGTGTAGGACTACGGAAAAACTCCTTGCGTAAAACTTTGGAATTAGAGATGGAGTTGTGAAGCGAAACAATTCCTGGTATTGTAAACACCACGCTGGGGTCTATGGAACACAAAGTCTCTGCTTATATCTAGTATATAAGTAGTCCGTGGTAGAATTGCGGACGTATACAGTAAACCCGAATCGCTAAAGAGCAAAGGACAGCGGCCGCGTAACCAGCCATCCGTGACACCAAGACCAGGGGGCAGGAGCAAAGAATCGCCATACCCACGGTATCTCCGTTGAAACAATTAAGACAAGCCCAGTTCCATTGCGCCGCCTCCGTAATTGATATCGCCCACAACTCCGTTCCCGCGCGAAAACAAACATCAAACACATTTGTCGAGCCGTCGGCTCTCGCTGAAGTCGCAAAACCACTTGAAAGGCGGAGAGTGTTCGTCAAAGTATGAGAGGAACAGACCGTCAAGAGTCGTGGTCATCCGCGTGTGAAAACTGAACAAGGCGGTGACGCTCAAGGATCCGCCAGTCGTCGTTGACGAGGGTCACCTAGTCTGGTAGTTGACTGTCAGTAAATAGGACAAAACTCAGAGACTTGCAGACATCGCATACCTGATGATCTTCACGTCTTTATCAAGACTGTTCTTGCCATCGATGGCATTGGGAGTGATGAAGATGTACTGTCGACCGACTGAGCGACGCGCAGCAGTCATCTGTAGAGAAAACCGAGTCAGTACCCTTTCCTGCCAATAATCGTTAAGATATCTAATCCACTTACCAGCATCCTCGTACTGACGGCCCGGTTGACATTGTCCATGAAGACGTCGAACTCGTCCAAGCACCTCAGCGGCGCACCCATCGACTCCCATATAGAGAGCAGCAGGCAAATAGACGAGAACGACTTCTCGCCACCGGAGAGCGTCTTGGTGCTCTGTCCGTTACCGCTCTTCTGCGCCTTGTCGGGTTCAACACGCAGGCTGAGCTGCTTTTCCCGATGGTTGATCATGAGCTGGCCCCTGAAGCGACGCTCTCGCAAGAGATAGGCGAAGCTGCTGCGAGCGTGGGCCGAGATAAAGCGCTGCATCAACTGCCACTTCGTCAGGCGTTGACTGAGAGTTCTCTTCAGTCGCTCGACGGTGGTCTTCGACACCTGATAGTCCTGGCGCACCTTCTCAAGCGCCGCCTTTGTTTTGTCGCGCAGAGCGAAAGCATCCTGGTCGCTGATGCCGTTCTGCCGCTGCAGCTCCTTGATCTGCTTGGTGATTGATGCGTATTGGGCGTTGAGGCTCTCGTGAGTCTCGCCTTCTGGGATGTGAACTCGCTCCGGCGCCTGCTTAGAAGCGTGTTCTGTGAAGGTTTTAATCGTCTCCTCCTGTTGCTGCCGTTTCTCCTGCATCCGGCGCTTGTTGTCTTTGGCCATGTCAAGCTCCTCGTGCATGGCATTCTTCTCTGCGAGGCAGATGCTGCGGAGGTTCTGCCACTTCTTGACCTCACTCTCCGCGTCTCGCACAGCTTTCTCGGCCAGTTTCGTCTGCTCTTTCTCAGCTGAAAGCGCTTGTTTCTTGGCTTCGATTTCCTTGTTGAAGTTCTCCTTCTTGACCCTCATCTCGCCATACTGGTTGGCAAAATGCTCATGCCTCTGCTTCTGCTCCTCCCAGTCGGCTGTGAGACTCTCGAGCCTTGCGTCAGCACCTTCGAAGGCGTCGAGCTTTTTCAGGATGTTGGCAATCTGCTTGTCGAGGTCTTGGACCTTTGTCTGCAACGTTCGAATCTCCTTCTTCCGCTCGTTGACTTTATGCACGTTAAGATCGTGTTCTTCTTGAAGCTGTTGTCCGCGTTGCTCAAGATCGCGAAACTCGTTCTGCAAAAACTGGAGGATCTCGTTCTGTGCCGCAATCGCAGAACCCGTATCTGCCTTCATTCGGGGTCTTCGGAGAGGCCCTCTTTGGCGTACCGGTTCGGTACCGAGGTTCTTACCTTGGTAACCCGTCTTCAAGATCAGACCTTCGTTACGCTTTGTATCATGGAAACAAATGCACTGCTTAACGTTTATGGGGGATGGACCGTTGAACATAACTTCTTCGCCCTTTGTCCGCTCAGGTATCAGGAGCATCTGTTCGATGGCGTTCGTTATGATCAATTGGCTCCTCACGACATCATTATCGATCTTGAGGGTCCGTAAGACGGTGTTGTATCGAGCGTCAGGCTCCTTCCCGGTGGTGTCGATAATATTGCGATGGCCAATGATGATCCCGCAGTTCTTGACGTTGCAACGGTTCATAAGACTTTGCAGTTTTCTTGAATCCTCGATGCAAGTCACAATGAAACTGCTGAGGAGGCCGCCGAACCAGTTCTCCAGGATTGTCGACCACTTTGGGTCGAGTATTTGAACGTAGGTGCCGATAGGCCCGAGAGGCTTGACCCTGAAGCTGTTGTCGTTGTCGATTGCCTTGATGAGGTTCGGAACCCCAGGTTCATAGGCGTCATACTTGCCGCCTTGACCACCCTCAATCTGCCTCAGTCTGCCCTGAGTTGTTTGAATATCCCTCTTCTTCTCCTCCATAGCGATCTGGATCTCGCCGAGTTTGGTCTGGCTGGACAGGCAGTTCTTATTGAGTTCTTCCATGGAATCCTTGAATATCTGAGCCTTCTCGGACAGCTCGTCCTTTTTAGTCTTCACTTCTTCGAGATGCTCCCGCTGACGAACAACCTCGTCACCTTGGCTCTGTTCCAATTTCGCCTTCTCCTCGGCGATTGCCTTCTCGAGTCGTTTGACATGACCTTTCGCTGTCGTTGCCTCAGAATAGGCGTCGCGCTCGTCGTTGTGAATCTGTTGAAGCTGCTTCTGGGCCTCGTCATACGTCGCCCTTACCGCCTCAACCCCGGCATCAAATTGGGCATGTTTTTCCTGGGCAGTCTCGAGAGCAGCCTGCTTCTCGGCAATCGTATCATCAAGATGCTCCATCTTCGCCCCTTGCTTGGCAACAGCCTGCTGGCATTCGCCGATCTGCTCGTCTATCTCTGCTAGGCGCTGGTCCATTTGGACGGCTCTCCTCTCCTCGTCTGCAACCTGTGACCAGCAGACTTGGAGGCCTAGCAGACGACGCTTCTGCTTGAGGCGGTTGCTGTCCTTGGCCAATTCGGCTAAGCGGTGCGCCTCATTGTAGTCACGCTGGGCAATAGCCACTCTCTCCTTCTGCAGCGGAGCCTTTGCCATGCTGCTCTCGACGAACTCAGAGATGAGGCGGTAGTCCCGGTCCAGCTGCTCGAGCTGCACGCCCTCAATGAAGTACTTGTACTTCTCTGCGGCGGAGGAGGCGTTGAGAAACTGTCGGGCGTTGTCCTGAGACAAAATGTTCAGCGGATTGTCCACCTGCAGAGCGTAAAACTCGACAATCTCGTCGACTTCGGACTTCTTGGTCGAGATGATTTGGTTCTCGGCACTCTTGACCTTGAAACCGCTGGTGCCGGTCTTGGAAAAGGTACGTTCGACAATGATCGAGTCGCCGTAGAGCTCTGCTCGATAAGCGTCGTCACCCTGGTTCTTGAGTTTGACAGAGAGAGAGGCACGGTCGCATCCCTCCTTGATGAAGTTCTTCAGGCTGCCACCACGGTTGGTGGCAGTTGCTTTTCCGCCCAGACAAAGGGTGATAGCGGTCAGAATGGCGCTTTTGCCGCTGCCGTTCTCGCCAACGATAAAATTCAGCAAGGGGCCAAGCTCAACGTGCAGGCGCTCGTGGCACATGAAGTTGATGCAGGTGATGCTTTCCAAAATGCCGTTGTGGGCGACAAGGTTATCGCCGAGTCGTTCCTCTGCCTGTGCTTGGATGCGCAGAATGTTCTGGGTGGCGCGTAGATCGTCCGCCTCTTGATTTTCCAGATGTTTGAAGTCGTTGTCTCGCATCTCATCATATTGCGTTTTCGGCGGCGAACGACCGACGGCGCTGTCCTCCATCTCTGCATCTTCGTCTTGCTCCTCGTCTTGTGGAGTGGATTCGCGGTTATGCTGGCCTTTATGCCTGCTGGGACCGGCAGTCGTCAGGCGAACACGTTTGGCCTGGCACAAGACGTTAGCAACGCAATAGCACACCAGAATACTGCAAGTAGTCATACATCCTCGTGGCGTAGGTTGGAGCGTGCCCGCTGGACAGACACTACCTCATCGTTGCCATCTTCGTCGTCAGCGAGACGCGCCCGCTTACGAGACGAACCTCCGAGGTCATTGACTGTGCGACCGGGCATGTTACCGCAATCATTCGGGGCTCAGGATGAGAGGAATTGTGGAACAATTAATAAATTAGGGTATACCGCGTGGTGCAGAATCGTCGTATACTGAGGTGCTATGCGGTTGTTGAGAACAGGAGAGATCCGTATTCACTTTCAGGTTGGGAGGCGCGAAGCAACAAAATGAAAGAAGACATGGGGTGCAAACGCGCGCCACGCAAAGCGCGACCGTGTAAGCTACAACGCTAATGACGTTATAAGTCTAGCTCGCCAAGGCTGAGACCGAGTCCGCAGCAGGCGCCCCGCCAAGAAATTCGGTTGCCCCACCAGTGACATCGCGCTTTCCACCACCGAACTCGAGACAAAGATTTGGGCACTGCGCGGTCCTTCGGGCGAAATAAAAAGAAGAAAAATTTATTAATAATTCAAGCTTCACCTCAGAATAGGCCTGGGGAAGGAAAACTATCTTCATCTACACAAGGCGCTTACCTACATTATTGAAAGAAACCTTGCAACCTCAAGAATGGCAACTTCGAAAGATGCAAGCAAGCCGGAGCTGCGCCCTGGAGATGCAGGCTTCCAGGGTTTTCAGATGCAACTCCCTGAAAATTGCATAGAATACATGCTCTTCATCATCGACACGGAGTTGGACAACAGGAAGGTCCTGTCCAGCCTGGAGGAGGTCCGAAAAGCTGCGTTGCGTCTTGCAGACGATCTCACCAGAGACTACATCTGGCAGAGGGAGGCCTTCAACCTAGAGCCCAAACATGACAAGGGACTGGCATATCTGCACGGAACTACCGACTACGGCGACTGCGTGGAAGACGAGTGGCTCGTGGTCTATCTACTACGAGAGCTCACAAAGTCCTTCAGCAACCTGTGGATACGCGTTGCTGATGGGGATGGAGAGTTTCTGCTCGTTGAAGCGGCCAACGTGCTGCCCAAGTGGCTGAGCCCGGAGATCGACGCCAATAGAGTTTGGATCCACGACGCGAAGCTATACCTCATACCGCTCAGCGGGGATGAAAGGTCTCTGTCGCTGGTGGACGCGTTGAAGGTGCTCGAGTATAAGCCCGAAACGCTTGTGCACTCGCCTTTCGTCGAGGCCGAGGCATTTTATCGGCTTGAGAAGTATCCCGGCCAAATATCGGACCATCTTCATCACTCCAAGGTCACGTTGCCGCGGAAGCTGGCATATATTCTGCATGAGCGGCCCAAGGCCATAGCACCCGCCACAGAGGCATTCTACCTGCGTGATGCCCTCTCTCTCAAACCTCTTCTTTCTGAAAGGCATCCCTGATCTTCCCACCGGTGGACCTCGTCACAGTCAGTGTACTTTTCACCAAGGTCCTTTTCGCACAGTTGAAGTCTCAACGGTTCGAACCCCCGCCAGCCTGGAAGTCTGTTATGCAAGCCGCCGAGACCGAAGCTTCCAGCGGCACCGATGAAGCGCAGAAGAAGCTGGCGCAGCTCGAAATGGGTATGGAGGTGACTAGCGGATTCGAGATGCTCGTTAAGAAAGCCGCGAATAGCGATAACCGTCTCGTCAGAGAGATCGCCATCATTCTTGAGGATCTCGAGGAAGATGGCGACGCGGCTCTGCCGACGGATGCTGATATCAAATCTTGGAAGGAATTTGATCGTGACGACGACGAGTCGTGGATGGATATCAACTATGACGACTTTGAGCGCGAGTTGGAAGGCAAAGGACCCGGCAACACGAGATCGAAGGGTGCCGGAAGTGCTGGTTTTGGCGATGCTGCAGCGCAAGCAGATCTCAAAAAGATCGTGTCCAGATTCGAGGCTTTCCTTAATGACGAGGATGCGGGAATCGATGGCGCCGAGTTGGACGAGATGGATGTGGACGATGATGACAGCGACGAGGATTTGGACTCCGACGATGACAGTGAGATGGACAAAGAGGTCAGTTTTGACGAAAATCAGTTCACCAAAATGATGCGAGAGATGATGGGATTTCCATCAAACCCGGAAGAAGACAAGCTTCAATCACCAGATAAATCGCCAAAGGGGAGGGAAGTCGAAACCAGCCTGGATGATGATGCAGAGATACAGCAGCTGATGAGGCAATTTGAGTCAGAGCTTAAGGCACATGGCGCTCTGGATCTCGATCCCAAGCCGGAAAAACCTGCGGCCATTAAAGGGAAGGGGAAGGAAACCCTATCACAGACATCGACAACCCCTGCTGATGAGGAGCCGGACGCGGAAGAGAGTGAGGATGAAGAAGTCGATATTGACTATAACTTGGCCAAAAACCTGCTGGAAAGCTTCAAAGGGCAGGCGGGTTTGGCTGGTCCAGCGGGCAACATATTGAGCATGATGGGGTTTCAGTTACCCCGAGATGAAGGAGACGAAGACGATGAGGCAGGGAAATAGGGTTGACTGTGGAGTGTCGCGCATGCAACATCGCAGCGGCTGGACATACTGTGACGTTGACACCTAGGGTCTCGGAATATGACAAGTGCTACTCTATACCTAGTCAGCTACACCACGATCTCATGCTACTTGGTTGATTGGTACCATTATTGGCATTTGCTTTCAACTTAGGTACCTTGAACTACATGCAGCATAGCTGAAATCGCATATGCAGATGATTGGCCTTTTGCCGCGCCGGAAATACTAATCCAGTGCATGCAATGGTCCTCTTCCCTCACCCGTTGCGGTATTGCTCGCCGCGGGCCCGAGCCACGAAGGTGAGCTCATCAGCCTCCTCGCCTCAGCCGCTCTCTTCTTTTCTTCCGCAATCCTCCTATCTTCCTCCGCAAAGCAAAATATGTCCGAGTCACTAATGCAAGCCAGTTAGCAAACATTAGGCCGCCAGGTGTCGTCGACGATGAGTCGAGAGGAGAACAAACTGACAAGGCGAACTCGTCCACTAAATCCCGGCCCTCGGCCTTCTCATCAACCCAAACGGCAACTCCCCTCGGCCCGACCGGAAACACGCCGTAGCCCTGCGCATCGATTATCACGCTTCCCCAAGTCCACCGCAGCAGATCCGTCCACCTCTCACCGGCGTGTCTCGCACCAACGCACATTTTCTTGGTGGCGAAGGTCCAGCCGATATTCAGCACCACGGCGCACCCAGCGCCGCCAGACCGTGACGTGTGGCCAAAACGAGCAAAACCTATGCACTCCGGTTGGTCGAAGTAGTCCGCCTGCGTGCCGTACGCGTAGAACTGCCTTGCTAGCAGAAGGCGTGGCAGGATGACGCCGCCACTGGCCGGGGGACGGAATGAGCTTCTGTCAGGGTTGGGTTCGGGTCCGAAAGAGCCGTATAGGTCGGCCCAGAAGACGCAGGGGATGCCGGTGTTGGCGCGGAGGAGGATGAGGGCGTAGGCTAGGGGGATGAAAAAGGGTGCCACGGGGGTCTGGTACTGTTAGCGAGATGGCCTTCCAGGTCGTAGGTAAGTAGAGGGAGACATACCTCCAAGGATTGGCGCTCTTGCTAGGGTGAGTTAGTAGGTGCCTCTCAAAATTTGGGGATGGGTTTGACTTGCGGTATCATGGTTAACGACGAAAGTCTGACGCAAATGTTAGCTTATCTGTAGCCCTAGGAGCGTCTTCCGGCCCAACTTACAACGGTGTTCGCAGGTTTCAAAGCACAAAGGGTTCCATTAAATACAGTTCGCAAATCCGGGTGCTCGCCTAGCGAGATCCTGGAGAAGTTGCAGCACAACTCCACGTCAAAGAGCGATATGCGGTGGTTCATGAAGTCGATATACTGCGCAAGCACGTTGGAGTCGGCGCGCCAGTACTCACCGACGATGAACCACTCTTTGCCCACTGTCCGATCCATATGTCGGATCAAGTCGCGCAGAAAACGCGCCGAGTAGTGTTTGATGGCATCGACTCGGAGGCCGCCGAGCTTCAGCTGGTTTCCAAGCCACTCCACCCAACGGAACATGTCTTGTCTGACTTCGGGGTGGTCGTGGTCAATGTCCGCAAACATTCTGAATCAGTCAGTACTGCCGAGCGAGATGGGGGACCTCATGGGGGACATGTCCGCACAGATAGTCATAGTTGCCCAACTCTTCATCTACATCATTCGCCCACTCCTTGCCCACAAATTTCCACAGCACATTGGTGTTCGTCTTCTGGTCATAGTCGATACCCGTAAAGTGCTCGGCCTTCCACTTCATTGGGCTATACGTGTCCCCTCGCCCGGGAAAGTTGTAGCCCGTCCACACCTCAACGTCCTCGGGCTCGCCAATCTCCTGGCCGCGATCTTGTGGATCGACCCTGACGGCGACCACTGACTCGGAGTAGTCCGCCGCGGCCTTGTGATTCAGGACTGCGTCGAACAAAATGCCTATGCCGTTCGCGTCGGCCGCGTTCACCATCTCGACCAGCTCCTCCTTGGTGCCCCATTTGGTATGTCTGGCTCCCTTCTGGTCGAATTCTCCCAGGTCATAGAGATCATATATATCGTAACCGTTGGTGTTGTACCACGAAGCCTTGGCTGCGGGTGGTATCCACATGCTGGTTATGCCCAGGGCAGCCAGGCTTGGGATGGCCTTCGCGAGCCGCTTCCAATGCTGGTGGTCTGCGGGAAGGTACCATTCGAAACCTTGGAACATTGTCTTATTTTCCGCACATGGCTGATCGTCCGGTATCGTGACTACGCCCTCCATCTTGTTATTTGTTATTTGGCCGGCAGATGTTAGGTATCCAAAAAAGGGGTGTCTCAGGGTGAGACTCTAGGAGAGAGATCTAAAAGAACGAGGATGTGTCGTGAGGGATTAATATGGCTGCGATTACGAGAAGTAAATGAGGAGAATATAGTTTCGCTCTCGACGGTCGCTGTCAGGTGTGGCTTATGATGTGAGGTATGTATTGCGGGATACCATTGTAGGTACCCTTTGGTGAGACCGTTGTTGACCTTGGTGTGAGTGACACCCTGAAGTTATGGGGCTGGACCCTGCCCGAGCGGGCGGAATAGCGGGTAATAGTGGCGACGGCGGGCGACAATGTTGTATTGCTAGTGGAGAGTAGAGACGCTGAGAAGGACTCTGGCCAATGACAAACCAACAACATGCCCGACTTTAGCCCCCAACAGTTCGTCTAATTTAGGGGCTTCACTGGCAGCTTGCTGGGGTTTTCCAGGCAGCCAGAGCTGTCCAAGAGGCACAGGGCTGACGACGTGCCCGGCTCCCGGCTTGTGGTGACCGACCCTCCGTCCGACAAGGGGAATCCGGTTGGAATTGTATGTCGTGGATGCCGTATACGTCTACAGGCCACCGGTCTATGCAGTTCTAAGACTCGACGACATAGCCACGAAATCAACACTTGTGCAATGACTCCGGGTCGATCGCGGTGCCCTCCTTACTGTCGGAGTTGGGGCGAGTTTACAAGGTGAGGTCAGTTTTAGCTACAATGCAGGCAGGTAGCAAAGGCAGCCTGTTAGCTCGCTTAGCGTACGTATCCTTGTCCCGCTTTACCCCATGCTCAACAACTGAAGTGACATCAAAAGCCAGGTCAGCTCCTTGTACTGTACGCGCGGATTCTAGGTACCCCCAAGATCGGGACATCATTGCCGGAGCGAAACAAAGTTGACTGCCACTTTGCACCTTACACCTCATCCTCCTCTTCCCACATGGCCTGCCGCTTCCGGCTGCGGGCCACGCTGCTTCCACCAAGATGTAAGACGGGATTCTTGGGTACTCCCGGCTGCCAGACTATCGCTAACCACGAATGCCGACCTAGGATCGAGCCCTCCCTCCGGCTTCGACGTGCGATCCACGCCAACGACGCACTTCTTGTACAGCGCATCCTCAAGTCCCATCCGAACCTCCTCCATAATCCAGACACTTCGGTCTCCGGCGTCTCAAATTCGAACCTCCACCTGGCCGCATCCCTCGGCCACCTCCAGATCTGCAAGGTGCTCGTCTCCCTAGGCCACGAGGAGCCAGAGCCGGCACTCAATGAACTGCACCAGACCGCGCTGATGCTCGCCTCTGGAGCAGGCCACACCGAGGTCGTCCACTTCCTCTGCGACAAATACCCGGCCAACATACTGCGTCGCGACATCCGCGGCCGCGACGCCATCATGGAGGCCAGCCTCGGCGGGCACGACACGGTCCTGCAGATCCTGCTGACGTACGTCCCCGGCGGAGCGGCGGAGGCGGTGCAGAGGGCGGACCTGGACGGGAACACGGCGCTGCATTTCGCGAGCAGCAACGGGAACCTGCTGGTGCTCAGGACGCTGTTGGCTGCCGGGGCGGATGCCAACCGTAGGAACGTTTGGAGCTGGACTGCGGTCGCTTATAGTGCCACTGTGCAGGCGGAGGTGTATCTCAAGAGCCTGGTGGCCGAGGCCGAGAGGCGGAGGCAGATCCGGCGAGCCGCGGAGGAGGAGAGGAAAGGAGCTGGCGTTCGGATGGTTGAGGACGAGGATGCGGCCAGTTGAAAGATTCTCTGTTGACTCGTCATCTACTAGTAACGAGACCCTTCGTGACTGGCCTCTACGGATTTGTGCAAGATGCAGGGAGCTGAGTTGCGGCTCTGCTATGGCACTGATCCTGTGGTCACTCGAAGACCAGAACCATCTCCCGGCGTGGGGTCATGGTTCCTGGGTGGCTTCTGCTCTAACTTTGTACTTGGCTGGCAGGACCATGCTTAGGCGTTGTGATGACGAGATCAAGCATCACGCAGGCTACGATGTAACGACACTTTGTTTGAGAACGCGACAGCGGGAGGGCGTCAGTGGATAGCTACACAACTTATCCTTGACGTTGGAATTCCAAATCTCTGTTCCCCAAGCTGAGCCCTATTCTGGGGAAAGTTGAGTTTTTATTCTGCTATTTCACGCGCATCAGATCTGAGAGCTCCCGTCGTTTCTTTAGGTACCTCCTGCTGTGTCTGGAGGAAGGCTGGCCGCTCCTTCCTTCAGAGCATCCCGGCCTCCTTGACTCAAAACTAGATGTAGGGTGATATTGGGAGACTCGGCATTTCTCTCTCGTTCGAACTCAAAACCTCGGCGACGATCTGAAACCCTTGTTAGCGGAAAGGCATACGTTCGGCAAGAACATTCCGAAGGGTGTTTGGTCTCTTGATTAGGTAGAGCCAGAGCTTTCGAAGGCGGTTTTTCCGTACTCTCCCAGATTGAGCAAGAAATATCTAATAGGTAATGTGCCCAGGTAAGCATGACGCGGTTCCCGAGTCATCAGCGAGCCAGAGTCTCGAGCTATATTGGCTGACCTGCATCACCAGATGTATGCTTACTTCCTCATCTCGTCACGATGGCTCTCTATTGAGTCGCCTTCACTAGCGCGTTTCCAAAACTTTTGCAGCAAATACTCGTGCTGTTTGCCTATGTCGATTCACTCCGGAGATATTACTTCCAAAGCCAGTCAATAGACGTTCATCTGACAATGGACAGGCGCGAGTCAACAATCTGACGCCAAGACGACGGTCTACCAGCCGGCAGACCAAGGGGACTGTTTGCTAGTCGAGGCCAGCGACGGCGATTTTGGTACAAACCTTTATGGCACCGGCTCAGACCATGAGTCCCGCTTCCTGGAGTGACTAACAGTCGGGCAGGTTTACAATTGAGACGGAGTCACGGACAATCAATGATCCTACGGCCAAGTGAGCCTACACTGCGAATTCGGCACCTCGTTCAGAGTGAAGCTCCAGGGACTGGCTCCAACAAACAATTGACGACACTATGGCAATTGTCGCAAACGGGCGCAACTGGCGTGTGGCGACAGGTGCAAAAGAGTGTCCGAGATTGAACACAATGGGAGACCCCGACTCCAACCATCAGAGGCTCGGATGAATCATGCCCACCGTAGTCCATTTGGACCATGCCTATTGTTGCTGGCGCCTGGCGCCTGGCCTCATTCTGGAAGGGTTTCACCGACGGAACCGACAGCTATATAAACCTTCGCCTGGAAAGGAGATGCTTCCTCCTGTTCATCTATACTCTGGAAGAAACCCTGTGCTGAGCTTTTACTACGATATACGCTACATCCTACGCCAGACTTCAAGTCTGTGGGCATTTCTGCCTTGTTTATCTCTGCGCCCCGGCAACGCAGTACAGCACTGATAACACACCACCGCCCCTATTCTAGGCGCTCGTTCTCTCATCTGAGGGGGCAAGCGTACACCAACATCAAACTGGCTGCGCTATTCCAGCAGAATAGCGACTTCACGGCTGAACTCCCCTATCCAGCCACAAAACTCGTCATCACCAAGCACCTCTTTATCTCGTGGAGGCCACTTGCCCTTGGTCTATACGTCCTTGGAACCTTTTTTGACAAGGACGACAACAAGCTGTGGGAGAGAGAGATCTACGTTTTCCACCAAGAAAGCCGTGGAAGCGGTATCGACAACGGCCCCAGTCCTCCCCCATTTGCTCTAGCTGGTAAGCACAATCCTACTTCCATCCTTTATTGCCACAGACACACACATCCCGTCTCCCTTCAAATTTTGGTTTGGACTTGTCTCTGACCATGCTATAGGGAGACTTCCTGACCCGACTGAAGACCTTGCCGGCTTCAACGTCAGAGGATATCGTGTTGGCAATCGGACCTTTGATATCTGGGACGGTCAGATCCGCGAGACGACCCCTGTACCAGCTGCTCTCGATCCCGGAACCTCAACGCCATCGAGCCGTCCTTTCGTCAGCCCCTGTTCGTGCTGGGCTTGCACATCCCCAAGATTTCAGAGCTACCAGCCGGTTCTGTACACCGGATATCGCTATCCCTACCCATATCGGTATCCTGTGGCAGTCACAAGTTCGGCCCCCGGTCCTCAGCCTCAGCCTCGCCCTAACTACTACGCTCGGGCTCCTGTCGTTGGCAGACACGGTCACTGGGCATCAACGCCGCAGACACATATTGGCTGGAATAGTCCAACCTGGTACCGCTAACTAACACATCTTGAACATGGCATACTTCGCTCCTCCCCCTGCTGCCGGCGGGTTCAACCCTCGCTGGGGCCGGGACGAAGGCATGCAACCTCCTCCCCATGGTGCCGGCTTCGGATCTCAGCCTCAAGGCTACCCCCACCCTGGCGCCTACGGTGGTTATCCTGCCCCTGGCTTCGGGTACCCGCCCCCTTATCAAACTCCAGGCTACTACCCACCTTACACAGGCGCCCCAAATATCGCCGCACAGCCTCCAAACACGACAGGCTACACCTACCTCAGCGGTATGGGCGGCGGTAACCGACACCCTCAGCCGCACCCGCTTGTCGACCCTGACCTCCCCGCGGCGAACATGACAAACAGCACGGGCGGCGTGGGCTGTGAGCCCGGCTACAATTACTTCTTCGCGCCGGAGCATACGAAGGTTCACGTGATCAAGTCCGGTGCCACGCCGCCCTGGGAGCTGCCGCGTCACTTTCGCGTTGCTTTCCACGCGTGCCACATCCCCGTATCCACAACGGTCGGGGAGCTTCTCAGGGGCATGGGCGCCACGAACCCCGTGGCGAAGAAGAACAAGGTCACGGAGGTCGTCCAAGGGGGAAACGGTACCTGGTACAAGGGAGTCGGCTTCAGCGGCGATGACGGGGCCGCTATGGCCAAGACTCTCAAGGAGATTGGGTGGGATAGTTCGAGGGCTGGGATGCCCGGCAGCAAGCCGGTTGTGTATCTCTACATCACGAAGGATTGATGGTAGAGCTGCGGGTGTTGGGGTTAGGGATAGGGAGAGGCTGTGGGCTATAATGAATAAAGGGCATGTTGTGGGACATGGAGCATGAGCGGGATGCTTGTTTAGGAAATCGTGATGGTCCTGACTCGGGATTGTGGTTCAGGGGTATCATACTGAGGTTCGGGTTTTTACGGTTAGGGACATGCTTGTAGACTGAGTCCCCAGGCAGGGAGCATTACAGAATCTCATCTCTACCCTATTTGCTCTCAATCAACAGGCTCAATTTCTCAAGTCTGGCTAGTTTCTCTACCAGTGTTGTGGTTCTAGTTGCAACTCGTGACAAGCAACAGGGTGCTGTGTAGAAGATGGTGGACAGCTCGACGTTCATTTGCCTACTAAATTTGCTTTGCTCTGACATTGCCTTACCATTGCATATGTGCACTGTCACAGTGGTCTGACCTTTTACGGGAACCTGACTCCGTAAGAATTCGGAATAGATTCATCATTCCATGAAAGATGACACTGGCTTGGACAGGATGCCAAGACATACACTCCATCTCCGCGGAGACTCTGATATATGATCAGTCAGCCCGTTTCTAAACAACTGCCGTGTAAACAACGTATGTTCATGACGGTGTATTTGTAAACTTGCGTTCTTGCCACTACCTGAGTGTGTGTGTGGTGTCTCCGCAGCCGACTTTCTGTACGTGTACGTATGATGTCTGGGACGATGACACATGAAATCCAACACATGACTTCAGAACGGCAGGACGGCAGAAACATTCCTCAACCTATATGAGACATGAGGACTCGTATCCGAACATCTTCAACTCTGTTGAGCCAAAGATCTAAATATGAAACGAACAGTCCACTCCGTCTTGTCTGTTCCCTCCTGTGGCATGAACTCTTCCATAACCTCCAGCTTCAGACTAGATCAAATCCATACCGCACGTAGACTGCAAGCCAGACATCAGCTCCGAAGAATGACCAACTCATCGACTGCAGAAGCCCCCAGCTTCCCTTTCAACCGGGCCTCTGGCTTGGATCCGCCGAAGGAATTCGCGGAATTGCGGGTACGCGAACCTGTCTCGAGGGTGAAGCTATTTGATGGACGCCTGGCATGGCTGGTGACCAAGTGGAAGGATGTGACCTCGGTGGCAACCGATAATAGGCTCTCCAAGGTCTGTCCGACTGATTACCCTTTCCAAGTGCAAGTCGAAACGCATCATACTGACCCGATCTTCAGGAGAGACATCGCCCGGGCTTTCCGGAACTGAACGCCGGTGGAAAGCTGGCGGCGGGAGCAAGACCGACATTTGTCGACATGGATCCTCCAGCTCACATGAGGCAACGGTAGGCTGGAAGGGCATAGCTAAGCATAGATCGCAGTACCGCTGACGCGAGCACAGGAGCATGGTCGAGCCCTTCTTCAGCACCATGCACGTCGCGAAGATGGAGCCGTACATCAAAAAGACAGTCGCCGACCTTCTTGACAAGCTGAGCGCCACCGGAAGCGCCGACGGACCGCTCGATCTGGTCCAGGAGTTCGCTTTGCCTGTGCCCTCATACATCATCTACACCGTCCTAGGGGTCCCGTTCGAAGACCTCGAGTACCTTACCAAGCAGGCCGCCATCCGCAGCCACGGAAGCGGAAACGCGAGAGAGGCTTCTGCTGCTAACCAGTAAGTACTAGGTGACCCCATGTCCTCGCTAGGAGATCGTGACAGTTGATTGTTGTCAGGGGACTGCTGGACTACATCGCCGACCTTGTCGACAAGCGGATGGAGCATCCCATGGACGACCTGATCAGTAGACTGGTCACGGAGCAGGTACGGCCCGGCCACATCGAGAAGGCGGACGCGGTACAGATCGCCTTCCTCCTGCTCGTCGCCGGAAATGCGACGATGGTCAATATGATTGCCCTTGTGAGTTTACCGATCAGTTGGCCCCATTAGGAGGCAGTCAAAGCTGATAGCATACCGAGGGCGTGGTGACTCTCTTCCAACATCCAGACCAGCTTGCCGAGCTGAAGCGCGATCCATCACTCGCAGCCCCCTTCGTCGAAGAGCTGTGCCGGTACCACACCGCATCGGCGCTCGCCATGAGGCGAACGGCTAAGGTGGACCTCGAGCTAGGCGGCCAGGTAAGCTATCCCATATGCCCATCGTCTCAAACACCCAACTGACAACACTGGCTCAAACTAGCACATCAAAGCTGGAGAGGGTATCATCGCCTCGAACCAATCCGCCAGCCGAGACGAGGAGGTGTTTGCCGACCCGGACAGCTTCAACATGCACCGCCGCTGGCCCGACGGCAAGGATCCCCTTGGTTTCGGGTACGGCGAGCATCGCTGCATTGCTGAGCACCTCTCCAAGACCGAGCTGATCGCCGTGTTCTCGCAGCTGTTTAAGAAGTTGCCCAACCTCAGGATTGCAGTGCCAATGGACAAGATCAAGTACACGCCTCTCAATATGGATGTGGGAGTTACAGAGCTGCCGGTGACCTTCTAAGAGCGGTTCTGTATAAGACAGAAATATGTGCCGTTATCTAGGCTAGAACGTGAGAAGAATGGAACCTGTGAATATTGGGTAACATGGTGGTGATAGACAAAACCCGGAGGTTGATGTCGAAATGTGCCGCCAGATGATGTGATCCTCGCCGCCGTGCCGGCTTCCGGGCTCCAACGGCGGGGGAACAACCACATGTCTTGAGCATTATCATCTGTCAGTAGAGCAACGAAAATTGGCACCAAAACGGACGACTGAGCCGCAACAAGTGAATAAAAAGCGGCAATGACAGCCTCAACTTCGGATTTTCAAGTCGGCTCGCGAGAGCACACAGTGAAGTGGTTCGACGAGACGGCCACCGTGCCGCCGCAAGCCCGAGAGCTGCTCGAAAACTACAGCCACATACCCCCGGCTGAGGTCCAGGACCACGTCGTGACGCTCGTGAGCATCACCATCCCCTCCCATCTTAGTGCGCGCACAGCCAGCGGACAGTATCCGGCTGACCACTCATCGTAGCGCAACAAAGCTTGGGAAGTGTGGCCCTACCCGTGCCTCGGCCAGTTCCGCTTCCTGGAGCTGAACCTGGCCAACAGAGCCGACCTGTACCCGCGGCTGCTGTCCCGGCTGCGCGAGGTGGACCACAAGTTCCTCGACGTCGGCTGCTGTCTGGGCCAGGACATCCGCAAGCTCGCGCACGACGGCGTGCCGAGCGAGAACCTCGCCGGTATCGAGCTGGAAGCCGGGTTCGTCGACTTGGGCTACGAGCTGTTCCGGGACAGGGACACCCTCAGATCCAAGTTTTACGTCGGGACTATCCTGGACGACGATTGGAGTGTGCTGAAGGAGCTGGAGGGTCAGTTTGACGTAGTGCAGCTGGGAATGATACTGCACCTGTTCACGTGGGAGGAACAGGCGAAGGTGTTCCAGCATGCGATACGGCTTCTGAAGGCGGAGGGTGATGTCGCCATCATCGGGCAGGCCACGGGTAATCTTGACGGTATTGCTTCGCCGTCTTGGAGGAAGAACACCTTCAGGCACAATGTCGAGACTTTTGAGAAGCTAATCGGTGAAGTTGGAGAGGTGACCGGCACACACTGGGATGTCAAAGCGTCGCTCGACGAAGGACTGAGTATCCACGACGGCAAGCGGACCTGGGACGACCCCAAGACCAGGAGATTGCTGTTCGAGATTCAGAGAAAGCTGGAGTAGCATGCACTGAAAATTGTAGCCGCACTGGGCTGAAGTTGGAAGGATGATCTTGTATTCGTGACTATGGCTCTACCATCCCTGTTAAACCCAAGGGAGATAACACAAACGCCTTTTTGTGTGTTCCGGTTGAGACCACCCATGTTGCAAAGCAAAGCCTGATTCATAGTCCATCATGACAGAAAACACCTCTCCCTGCCGCCATCCCGAGGGATTGGCGCAGCGACTTTTTTCACATCACCGCGAGCAAATCCAACGGACCGAACTTAAACGGCCTTCTGGGGGTGGGGGTTGTTGGTGGGCACGACCTTCTTGCCGTCCTTGTTGTACCGAACACGGGGAGGGGGAGCGCGGTTGCGGCGACCCTCGCGGGAACGGACACTATTGAGACATGTCAGCTAAACCTACGCTCTTCTGAACAGTTATACGGGGTTCATCGTGAGGAATGCAGGCGGTTTTCGAAGAAGTTCAACCAAGGCTCTTCTCTAGCCGCCCACATCCTCCGAGATGGAGGAGTGGCTTGTCGCGCCAGGCGGACAAACGTACCGGACAATCTTGCCATGAATGGCGCAAGAGACGCAGTACTGCAGCTTGAGGTACATCTTGGGAACAGTGTACTCGGCGAAGACGGAGGCATCCGAGATATCACCTGCGAGAGAGAAGAAGGGTTAGCAGATGCTTTCTCAAGCCGATTGAGCGGCAGTCGTTGGGATCAAGGGCGAATATCCATACGAATGGCTGCAGACTCGACCATGTTGCGGATCGTAAATCTCTTGATGGCCTTGTCCTTGGGCGTGCATCGCGAGCAGTTCGAGCAGCGGATGGGCTTGACGTGGCCCCGGCCCTTCTTGTTGCGTCCGTTGTTGGCACGTTTCTTCACCATGGTTGCTGTTGTTGTCTTCCTGTTGATAGTACCAGGTTAATGTCGACTTGGTAAGATGAGGTCGTGATGGAGAGGCAAGAGGAGAAGGTGAAATTATTTTTGTGCGCTCGCTAGTGCCCCATCTTTCTGGCAGCTGGCAAATGGTTCACCAAAACTACCTAGTAGCTTACCTGCCGTAAAAGGGAAGTGGGTCCGTACCTAAAGGTACGTACAAGGTACCTTGGTACTTGAAGCAAACTGAGGGCATCTAGAAAGCTCCCAGTCGTTCTTCAACTTCCAACTTCCTTTTCATTTCTTCAACACTCTCATTTTTTTTTATTTCATTTTTACAGCCTGGCCTGCTTTGAATTAGGCCCGCCTACCTGGGCGTGTGCTCAGGAAACTTAACCTACCAAACCTACCTACGATAAAATAACCTTCTCATCCTTCCTTTTCTCTAACATCTCTCATCCTTCCTTTTCTTAACGTCTCTCATTTCCCGACCTTGAGAATCTTCTCCCGGCGTTCTTCAGAGTGCGCTTTATTGTTTCTTGACCTTCTCAATCTTCTGATCGTGCTGCCGGTGAGTCTAATGCCACCTCATCGTTCTGACTTGCCTGCTCGCATCGGCAGCATTTTTTGCTAACCAGAGTTTCCAGTTCCTTCGCAATGGCTGAATCAAAGCAACAGGCGGAGGACTCAGCCGCCGACCGCCAGAAGGAGCTCAACCTAAAGGCCGTTCAGCAACAGATTGCTCAGGCTATCGAGGTATGTCCTCTTCCTGCCCTGTTCGATACAAGAAATATCCCTTGACCGTATTGCTAACCGAACGATAGAATAAGGGCCAGGCTGCTACCGGCGAAGAAGATCTCTTCAATTCGGACGCCACACCCATCCCGTCATTCTCGGTGTGCCTGAGCATCAACAACGTCAGCTTCAGAAATCTATCCCTGAGGTATCGAGCTGAGCGTCTTTTTCGACCGGGAAGTGGCTCTCTCGACCATCATCTCAGTGCCAATGTGGTCAATGGAGATCATAGCTTTCTTACGCTTAAGCACAATGCCTTCAACATCAACCTACCCAATCCCAATCTGGGGGAGACCCGTATTCTCATGAGGGACATGGACGAGATCACGGTCAAGACCGTATCTGATGAGAATGACCTCATGAGTCTCATTAAGAACCACTGCTCGTCAGCACAGAAATTTGCGGTAAAGGGTGCCACAGTCATCTCGTTCGATACCGCCACGGTTGACCATAATGTCAACTGGATGGCTAAGAAGTCCCTTGCGGTCAGCGAGATCGACCAAGTCAAGAACGATGTGGAGGCCTTGTCGAAATTACTCCAAGACAACAAGCCCAAGCACTTCCAGATATCCTTGTCCAGGCAAATAACCTCCAATTCGACGACCAGACTGCAGCTGTCGCAGGATGGCAGAGGTCGATCGATACTATCAAGACTCTCTATGCCAAGGTGAATCCGTTGAACTTTTGGTTGCAGCTGCATCCGGAGGTGAAGGATGCCGCACAGCTGAAAGCCTTGCCTCTCCCATTCATCCCAGACCTGTTGTCTGGATGGCCGGAGCTCGCCCCGCTTCCGAGACACACTCGGTACCATAGCAAGCTCCAGCTGGCTTTGCTTCATCTCATCGGAAACAAGCTGGAGTACATGACCCAATCCGCAAGGATCAATGAGCTGCGTGCCGAGAGCTTTGACGCCATCTTGCTGCCTTGTACCGGTGTGCGGACGCAGGTTCTCATGATCGTCATGCCCCAAGATCGCGCCCATCTCCTGCCACCTGATGGAGAGTCGTGCAACGTGAAGGCACCGTACGTCAAGGCGAAGTTCGAGCCGGATGATTTGTTCGTGCAGGGGATTGTCCGTCAGATCTCCAACATCATGGACGCGAGCATCCAGCAACAGCAGGAGCGGGACCCAGTGAAAAAATATCTCCTACGAAGGTGGCTCCATTTTCAAGAGCGGGATATCCGTTGAAATCGCAGCCGAGCTCATGGCCCGTCCGGGTGAGGAAGGTTCCGCCCACTTTGCACGGCTTGAGAAGTTTGTGGGTTCAAACGTGGGAGATTCGGTTAGTCCCTACGGTCAGGATGTCGCCGAGCACAAAGACGATGCGAAGACAGATTCGGAATCGGATGCTCCCGACGGCCACGTAGTCCAAGACAATGACAGTGGCTGCTCCGCGATCCGACTAAACATCTCTGGTCTCCAGAAGCTCCCAGACTGGCAGGTGTATATCGTCAAGGAGTCTGCGTACATGCGAAAACACGGTCTCGCCTTCGACGTGAAGACTCCGGCAAAAGATGAGAAATATGAAGACTTCTTGACTCGTGTCACCTCCCCAGAGAGCATCCAGTCGGTTATGATTACGCGTGTGGAATCGTCGAAGGCGATCAAGAAGCAAATCCAAGCTATGAATATGTTCATTTTTCCGAACTCCCTTCAGCTAAAGGTCGCAAATCGCAGCCAGCAGGCATTTGACTACCTGTTGCGGTTTGAGGAGACCAAAGATGCGTTCACCGACCTTAGTCGCGAACTGCCAGGCCTCGCTGCCTTCTGGAACAACGCCGCTCCTTCATGGCTTTCGGACATGATCAACGGCATGGATCAAGCAAAGAAAGACGCTCTCAAGAGCCTCGACCACATGGCTGGACATGTGAAGTTCATCCCGGGTGTGGCTGCTTCCGGCAAGTCCACCTTCTTGCTCAGACTGTTTTTGCTTGCCTTCTTCGGCGAAGCCGGTCGGGAGACCCCTGCCAAAGACTGTGCAGCCGCCGACATGAAGGGGTTATACTTTGAGTACCTAGCCGGTCGTACATGTTTTATCTCTCGCTAATATTTCTTGTCCAGGCGTCAATAACAACGCAGCTGTCGACATCTTCGCACGCAATGCAAAGAAGAAGCTGGATCGGTCAGGCGTGAAGGGCATTGACATTGTGCGTCTATATGCATACGACGGCGAGATTCGACAGATGAAGCCTCGTCCGATCTCGGACCCCTTTGACTACGAACAGGCGGCGGAAGAGGTTTCAAGCTTCGACGCGGCGGAAGAGGTTTCAAGCTTCGACGAGGCGGACAAGGTTCTCGCTGAGTACATTGTAGCTACTGCTTCCGTTGACATCCAGGAGAAGAAGCAGCAGCATTTCAATACCAAGGGTGCTTGCCGCAACATGTCTTTGCATCAGGCAGCCATTGCGTTCCACCGCAAGAACCCGTCCAGGGATCTCAAATTCGATGAGTTGTTGAGGTCCCTCTCGACCGCGACAGCAATGACGTCTGAACAATCTTCCGCACTGAGGAGTGGAACCAAGGCTCTCTACCGCGATTTTCTCGTCTCGTTCAAGGGCATCATTTGTGCGACACCCATGGCCGTGTCTGACGCAGAGTTCCGAACTTGGTTCCGTCCGCATCTTGTCGCCATGGACGAGGGTGGACGCCTCCCGGAGATCGAACTCCTGACGGTACTTGCATTCTATGATGCACCTCTCATCGTCGTCGGTGATCACCAACAGCTAGCACCATTCCTTGAGTTTGATCCGAAGGCGGATATGCAGAGTAGCAACCCGTTTGCCGCTCAGCTGCGGTACACGACCATTGAACGTGCGGTCGATGCTGACGCTATCGACGCATTTTTGTCGTTCAATCACCGATCTTATGCCTTTCTATCACGGTTGCCGTCTGGCTTGATCTACCGGAATATCATGGCACCGTACCATCAGGCAGCCCAGTGGCCAGACGCGGCATACAAGTTCAATGCCTTCCTGAGGGAATTGCTCCCGACCTTCCCAAGACGCAAAATCGACTGCTGGTGACACTTCCTGGTTCCTGGGTGTCGTACATTGGAACATCGGCTCGCAATATTGCGCATGCGCGTTAATTTGTCGACAGGGCGATCAGGGCTGTCAAGGATGAGAAGCTAACATCGATTGACGGCTCGCCCATCGATGTTCTTATCATGCCTTATTATCGTGCTCAAGTGCAGACTATTCAGCAGATGTTGAATCAGGCTCTTCTTGACGGCAAGATCACTATGCAGCAGCACTCGTAGATCCGGGTCCAGACACTCGACTCTTCACAGGGAGACGAGGGTGATCTTGCCATCGTCGATTACACCCGCACCGATGACATTGGCTTCTGTAAGTGTTGCTGAACATCTGATTAAGATATACTTTGCTTGCTAACACGTATCAGGTGGTGATGAGCGCCGTCAGTGCCTGACACTTACGAGAGCTCGTTTGGCAGAGATCGTCCTTGCTGGACCAGGTATGTACGTTGGTTTCCAAGGCAAGGCTCATACTGCTGCCCGTGCCGCAATTTTGGAGCGGCTCTACGTGTCACTCGAGAGACTGCAAGGGGTTGTCGTTATTCCTACGTGTGCAATCTGCGAGAACCCTTCAGCCGATCACAAAGCCGAGGACTGTGTCCTCGAATCACCCACTGAGGTCGCCAATGACTGCTGCAGGCGCGACAATGACAAGCACAACTCCAAGTTGTGCCCCAATAAGTTCTGTCATCGTTGCGCAACTTGGGGACATCGCACCTCGACCTGTACTAGTGAGGTATCTTGCTATCGGTGTCATCAACGGGGACATACAGGCGCGGAGTGTCGAAATGTGCAGATCTGCAGGCTGTGTTCCAAGCCGGGACACTTCGCATTCGAGTGCACCGCGACATGCAAGACCTGCTTCGCTCTTGACAGGCACACCACGGAGGAGTGCCCGTTGCGCTTCTGCAAAAAATGCAAACTCAGTGGTCATATTGTAAGCGAGTGTACAGCCTTAATAGATAAGGATGGCCGGAAGTGCTATAAGTACTAGAAGTTGGGCCATATCGCCAAGGAATGCCCCGACCCGATGGCGAGGGTACAATGTCGCAGGTGTCAGACTCAAGGCCACATTGCAAAGGACTGCACGGCGCCTCGAACGTGCAATGAGTGTGGTAAACCTGGTCATGTGAGGGCCGATTGCCCGGACAAGAAGCCGAAGACTTGCAAAGAGTGGGGCAGCAACGAGCATCTTGCAAAGGAGTGCATCTATACCAAGGACGTCGCGCCGACTACCGACAACGACCGTTGGGCTAGCACAGAATGGGCTGGTTTGGACATGGATACTATCCGCCGAGGCTTTGTCGACATGGATGTCGACCTCACGATCCAAGCTCAGCAGCCTGAGGTCTCTGGTTGGGGATCTGGTGGTATTGTTGCTGAGGAGGCAGCCGAGAACAAGCTGAACGAGCTGGAGGACCCTGGCAAGGGTGACTCTACGACCAAGAAGTCAGCCGAGGACGAGTCGGAGGACACTGGTAAGGGTGACTCTACGACTAAGAAGTCGGCCGAGGACAAGTTGGAGGACACTGAGGAGTCGAAGGAGTCGGAGGGCACTTCTAAGGGTGGTGTTACTGCTGCCGACCTGTGGGGTGGTGATGCTACCGCGCAGAGCAATCGCGAGTGGGGTTGGTAGATAAATCCGGTTTGCCTGTAGCTTAGCAGAGATCAGGGAACGAAATCGGTTGTTTTACGAAAGGTAGTCACCAATGAGAACAGTCTGGTCTAATTGAGTCCCATTAAGAACGGGACAACCAACAACCCAAGACAAGGCGAGCCTTGCGGAGCGAGGGGAGCCGGCTGAAGAGTTGTAATAGTATTTGAGGTCGCCACCTTGGAGTTTGCTGGTTCTAAGGGCCCAGTTAGAGATCCTGACTGACCGTTACTCGAGCATTGAACGCGAACGAACAAGCAAGAGGTCTAGTAACTGATCAGGCGGGCCGGTTGCCCTACGGAGTGTTGCGGAAGTCGAGAGGTGGTAAAAATAGGAGGAGGGTTCAGTCCATTCTTACGTCTAAGTCTCTCCGGCGAACTCGGGTACGAACTGCAATTGCGAGTGAACGGCTTGTCGTACAGAACTACAGTTAAGGGCGCTAGATTGATCAGAAAAGTACGAATCGAATAATATATGCAAAAAGAGAGTAGTGATTAATTAAAGGTAAAAAACTGAAAACTGTGTACTGCTTTGAGTAATCTTGTTGATGGTCCTTGAGTTGAGATGTCCTCCCTCCCTGGCCTTTTTCTCTGCCGAATTTCAGCCCCCTGGCCGCGATCACATGACTACTATACAAAAAGAAGATCCCCACGTCACCATGTCTTCTGTGCATGTCCTGATGTTGGCCATAGGCATCCATACGCCAGTCCCTGAAAAGTTCAACATGCGCCGACATATGCCAACGGAAAGGTTAACCTACGTATGTTGTCCAGTACGCTAACTGTAAGATCAGAGCTCCTGATTGATCATTTCCTTGCCTAAAATCCTCAGTTGAAGCTGGGTTGTTATGTCGCTAGGAACCTATGCAGCTACCTAGTCGCTAGCTCAAAGCCGGTTGTAGTGAGATTATACGGTAGAGACTATTCTTAAGCCTTTTGAGCGCAGGTGTAAATTAGCCTTGATAACCCTCAGCCTTTACCTCTCCATCACCTCTACATCTTCTTCAACCCATTCCTGAACCCTTTTCTCAACCCAATCCCCAACCTCTCTCTCAGGACTCTTGTCTCTCTAAACCATCTTACCCAACCTTTACCGTTCACATTTCGACGCCTCCAGATTTTACTCATAGCAGCAACCATAATCGTGGCTCTCTGAGATGAAGGAGAATCTTTGTTCTGGATTACAGAGGTCCAAAAGCAGCCAAGTGAGAATCCATTTTTCCATCTCCGGCCGCGATCAAAAAGTCACGTACCGACTTCCCTGCAGATGAGAAGCACGATATCTACGGCATGATGCAGGAAGCAAAGTCACTGTCAAAATCAGACGCCACATGGTACAATGCAAACCTATATACCCAGCATTACATAGGTCAGCCCGCCCGTCGCGGTGAGGTTGCTAACGAGGTATTCCTCCAACAATGGCAGGACGACAACAAGCAATTGCAGCAAGAATTGGTTCGTTCCCAGGATGCTGAAGCTCAAATTGCTGAGCGACTATCACAGCTGGAGCGAGAGTCCAGAGATGCGATGGGCGATTTGTTGGAAGCACTCAAAGAGGAACGATATGATCACAACGCGACTCAGACTGATCTGGATGAGTCTCGACAAGAGTACGCCGAATTAGCAGATCGCTATCACATACTCGAGAAGAAGCACCGGACATCGCTCGAGAAAGTCCGTAAACATACCGCCTCTATCAGCACCTTGACCACGAGTTTTCAAGGTACCATAACGGCTCACCGACTGCGAGCGACTGCCCCTCATACCATCGGGCAGGCCACCGAAAACGAAGTGGAAGCTGACAACTATCGATCTAACTATGACGATGGAGATCTTGACGGACTGGAAATCGTGGAACACCACCAGTCCCATTCGCGGTGGGCCAACGACGGTTGAGGTATGTTCGCAATGTCCCTAGAGCCGTTGAATACGAGGCTAAGTGTGTTGCTACGTCGTGGTTAGCGCAGATGAGTGTGAAGTCGCCATGAACTTTGGTTCTTCACAGAACAACATATCGACACAACTTCGTCATCGTTCGTACCTAGTAAACACTATCATTTTGGGATTTTATCCGCCACACTTTGAACCTCGGCTTGGTAATTCTCCAGTCGCTTTGGACCTGCTCCGCAAGTGGGGAGGTGGAGGATCGCTTGCTTGTACAGTACGAGGTGAGCCAGCGGTCACATCCGTCTCGTGGACATTGTTTCTGCCGGGCTTCCAGCAGCAGCCACCGCGTCTCTTTCCGGCGAGGCTCTACCGTGTCCTTCGGGTCGCCATATTGGTGCTCTAGAGATCAGTATAACTTTGAGTTCTGCTGCCCCTTTTGGCGAAGCGCTAGTTTCACTGCAAATTCAGTGCCGTAACTTGAGGGTATCAGGTTGGTCCCGGACATGACCTAAAACTGTCTTGGTCTGGCCAACCTTGATTGCGGCCGCCCTCCAGAGGGTTTGCTCTGTTACCCCAACGTCACTTCTCTTTCTACCGATGACTTCGAACCGGGAGCCTGCTAGTACGGCCGCCAGCCAGAGGGTCCCTCTGGCTTCAGCTATTCTCGCTGAAATAAAGTTTTCGACATCGGACGGCTTGCGGTCCGCCTTCTTTTTCCGGACCGACGTACGTGGCCAAACCCAAAAACCTATCATAAGGTTTCCGAAGGTATTTAATCTCTGCAAGACTGCCGTTCTTTTCTTCCTTCTCGTACTTCACTTCATCGTTGGATTCCAAACTGCATCATCAACGGCTCGTCACATCATCAACAGCTCGTCACATCATTATTGCCTTGTGCATCAAGTTATCATGGACAACGATAGCGGTCTTTGGAGGCGTGCCAGCCATCATGTCTCTCTTTACTTCAGCCAACCCATCGCCGATCACCTCCTTGCGCTATCGGACTGCTCTCTAGTAGAAGGCGGCAGTTTTGTCTCGGCCGTAGGCCAGATTGTTGCTGAACACGACGACTTCGATCTTACCAGTCCACCAACATCGGTCGAGGCTTTCCTTGGATCCACGCGCTACATTCTCTCCGAGTTCTACCAGGAATCCTTCCGGCAACATGCTTCCGCATTCGACCGTCTCGCCGAAAATACCATAATCTCCGAAATCTACACCCGAACTCGCTTATCCGACTTATTCATTAAGCAACATTCGTCACGTCAATGGCTGTTTATGATCATTAATAATGTCGCCGCCCACTCCGCTGCGATAGCAAAATCGGAAATAAGCGTGTCAAGGGATGGTCGGGATCAAGAGTCGCCTGCTGTTAGAAGCGACCTGCCATCCAGCCATCAACGGTCGTCACCAGCGCTGACGGAGGCAGCACCGTCCAATACGTCAACAGGCCCATCATCGCTCTCCAACTGTCCCATCGTGCAAATTGAACTCCGCGGTTACAACTTAGCATCGGCATGGAATGCACATCCGATCATGAGGGACCTAGAACAGGCGAAAGCTCCCGGACAGGCCGCAGCTCCCACAATGTCCCTTGATGGATCACCATGGGACCCTACCCGCCACCCGCATCTCCCAGTTTACCACGGTACTGCTAGCCACATTGACGATCGTAGAGGACGCAGTTGGCGACGCGTGTGGACACAGCATCTCGCCACGCTCGAAACTCGAAGTTTCTGCTCTCTAAGAGGTTCATACACCGAGGGGAACCAAGTTGCCCCATCGATTCCAGCATTGCCGATAGTATGGACGTCATTTTCCGCAATGCGGAGCTTCCTATGGTCTGTTTTCTCCAGCGACGTCATCGGTCATACTCCAGGATCCGCAGGTATGGACCAATGCACCCGCCGGTGGAATTGCCCTTATCACAATCATGTTCATACCGGAGTACTCCTATTCAAGCTTCGACCCCAACTGCCGGCTCCGTCTGGGCGATCATTCTGGGTCATGCCCCGAGGTCGTGAGCAAGCATGGTCAGACCACTGCCATAATGTGGATGACAGCATTAAGAATCCCAACACACCAGCTGACCAGGTATGGGAGCAGTTCCGCGGGTTTCACAACGGCAGTACAACCACTTGGCCCGATGTGTTGCACTGTAGGGAATTCGGAGAACAGGCATATATGCTCTCGGCCTTTACCACTCAATTATGGCGTACTGTATGGTTTGGTGACGGCATTCGGGCATTGAACCAGTCACACGAAGCGACGTACGCCATCACGATTTCCCTAAAGCCCAAGGCGCCAGAGGAAAAGGATCGACCAGATCCAGAGTTAGGACAGGACAAGAGTGATCACGAAGATGGGCATGGAGATGGACGCCTGGGACAGAAGAAGCATGGCCGTGCCAGGAGTTTGAGGGCTTTCGGACGGCGAGCTCTCACAAAGCTGCATTTACATAGGCACTGATATCGGGATAGTTCTCGATGCTATGTCCATGTCGGAAGCGGGTGTTTGATCAGAGGACTTGGTGGTTGAATCATGCGTCAGCGTTGGTATTACTTTGCTTTGGTAGATCAGCTGAATAGACAATTATGACCTCTACTTTACTTGTTAGTAGTTACCTGTGACGGAGCGAAGTTTTGAATGGAGAGCTCCAAATCCTGCTTTGACTGGCAACCTGCATTTTGGCGCCGGCAACCACATGGACAAGTTTTCGTCGCGATAAGACTGCAAGACCTTCCCCAGTGAAAACACACACTATATTATCCTCCGCTATCGAGCTCTTCACTCTTCTCAACACATGTATGCGGCGAGGTATCAGTCAGCGAGGCATCCCAGTATCACGGCGTCAAGTCATCCTTCACGTCGGCGAAGGTGCGGACTACATCGAACACACCTGTCCAAGGTCAGACCTTCACAGTCGTCGTCATTTTAATCCTATTTCGGAATTGGCTGCGGTGACTAGTACTCTTGATTTGACCTCGTGAGCATGTGAAGCTTCAGCCGGACTTCGCGTCTGTCGACATAATAAAACAGCTTGCGTTTATCTTCACAATTAACGCCGGGCAATCGGGCTGGTAAGTAATATGCCAAGTCAATCGGTTGCTACCGGGTCGACGAGAAACACAAGCTGACGCCTTTGGACAGCGTCCATCAGGCGGACGGGGCTGATCAATTAAGGTAGTCATTCGACGAGACCATCTACCGCCCAGAGTAAGCCCGCAGAGTCCCATTTGCAAGTAAGGCGGGCATCAGAGGCTAGGTAGGTACCTTGGGTAAGGTACCAAGGACCGCAGGAGGTACAGGTACATGTTTGAGAATATTCGAGATCAGACGGCTTGTGGTCCACTTTCTTGTTTTCTGCAGTAGGTGCGATGGTGCAGTAGAAACACCATTTCACCACAGAGGGTCGCCTCTGGACTTTTAGGTTTTCTCTTGCTTCGAGCACACCCCAGCTTTCTTGGAAGTCGAAGAGCAGGGACACCGAACCACGGAAGAGCGCGGCAGTCGCTAAAGCGGTAGTGTCAGAAGCCGCCATGGTCAGAGCCGCGAGGGAAACCGAAGCCGCAAAGAAGGACGAAGCCGCAAGGACTAAAGCCTCGAGGAAGGACGAAGTCACAAGGGCTATAGCCGCGAAGGAGGACCAAATTGCAAAGGCTAAAGTCACGTCAAAGGAAGAAAAGGCAAGGACTAAAGCCGCGTTGAAATCCGCAACCGGTCAGGAGTTCATCAAGCAGCAATCAGCTCTCGCGAGCGCGAAAGAGTCAGCAAGTCAAGTAACGAGAGTGGCGAGGGGGGAAAGAAAAGCGAGACAGTTGGTGTACAACGAGGTCTTGACTGAAGCGAAAGCCACGTACTCCGAAAGCAAGCCCGAGCCGCTGCACAGAGGATGGCTTCCGCCACGAACGAGGTGCCGACGCGGAGGGGATAATTTTTTGCGAAGAGGCAAGCACAAGCGGGAGTGCTACGGCACCGCGCGAAAATTGCAGGCATGCGCAAGTTTTACAGATTCGCAGAATTATTGAATCGCCTCAGGACGACTCAGTATGCCGTCTTTCCCAGTTCTTTCGCAACAAGGGCAGATTCACCAATGGCAGGGAGAGAGGCAGACGGAGGTTCCAGAACCTCCTCTCCTGGAAGCCGCTCCTTGACAGTGCCGAGTAGGAAAGGGGCTTCACCAACACAGAATATCATTTCCTTGAGAATGTATCACCTTCTGGACGCCAGCGACGCCCGGCGGCCTGCGCTACGACGGTGATGACTGTCCCGACCCGGACACCTTCGACTACGAGCAACCGCAACCTGCGTTTACTGAGATTGATTGAGAATCTAGAGACTAGGAGAAAAGGCGCGGCGCTGGCGATAATAGACGGACGGCCAGGGATTCACGTATTGCTTCCAAGGGTCACATTGCTTCAATTAGAAGGGGCTAATAGAATAGATACTTAAGGTAGCTGCGCAATACCGTCTCCTTGACCCCATCTCTGTTGTACACGGCCCGCACAGACTACGACGGGCCGCTGTGCAGCTGGCAAATGATAAGATCCAATTGTATACAGGGTTAAAGCGTTAATCTGGATGTGGTTAAGGTAAGGAAGCTCCTGTCTGTCTCCATTTGGGCAAAAAAGGGCAGCTGTGTGAGAAACCCTAGGTCAGGTGATCCACCCCGCCTCACTGCAAGCGAGAGGCGCTAGGACCCATGCCAGAACATTTTTGAAAGCAACTCGGCCCAAAAAAGAGAAACCCTCTCTCAATCATCAACCCCAAGGACATCTTCAGGTTTGCTTAGGACGGCAATAGCGATATTGTCTAGGTACGTCTGAACGATGTTTTTCGCGCCTGTTTGATTTGTTGCTTTTGCGTGTTTCCATGATACCCAATCTTGTATTCGTCTGCTTTCTGCGCCACATGATTCCAAAGTCATTGGCAGCATTTGTCACCTCCGCGCGCATGTCTTGAGAAGAGACGCACTCCCCCAAGAATCTCTGCAGCTCCCACAGACTTCTAACCTTTCACCACTGTCCAGCAGGCAATCATGCAGATTTTCGTCAAGACCCTCACGGGGAAGACTATCACCCTTGAGGTGGAGTCTTCCGATACCATCGACAATGTCAAGTCCAAGATCCAGGACAAGGAGGGCATCCCCCCCGACCAGCAGCGCTTGATCTTCGCCGGCAAGCAGCTCGAGGACGGCCGGACCCTCTCCGACTACAACATCCAGAAGGAGTCGACCCTTCATCTGGTGCTCCGCCTCCGCGGTGGTGGCAAGAAGAGGAAGAAGAAGGTCTACACCACACCCAAGAAGATCAAGCACAAGCGCAAGAAGACCAAGTTGGCTGTGCTCAAGTACTACAAGGTCGACAGCGATGGCAAGATCGAGCGCCTGAGGCGCGAGTGCCCCAACGAGACCGTAAGCCACTCATCTCACGTTTCTCCTCAGCCCTTCAGCTGCTAACACGATCTCTTCTCTCTCTCTTAGTGCGGTGCCGGTATCTTCATGGCTGCCATGAACGACCGCCAGTATTGCGGACGCTGCCACCTGACCTACGTCTTCGACAAGACCAGCTAAAGGAACTTGGGTTAGATGACTTCAGGGGAGTTGGGGGTTTTGGGACGGGAGTTGAAAACCGCGCATTGAGCTGGAATAGGCCTGATCATTCCACGGGCGTTAGTTGTTCCACAGAATGGACACACCGGCTCTGGCTGGCGAGGAAATGCAAGCACTTCATGAACACCATAATCTCTTAATTTATGCTCGTGATTCGAGCACTTGTGTTGCTCCAGTTTGTCTATTTGGCGATGGTGCCGGTGCGTGTACAGCGTGCGGACTGTCGAGTCAGTTCTGTTGGTCCAGCCAGTCTTCGGGGCCTCGTCTCAGAAGAAGCTGAACCATGTATCACATGAACAAGGATGGTCGTTCATCACCCTAACGACATCTCCGTGACCGAGCCACTGTTCAGCAGGGTCAGCGCGGCCGGCACCGCTTCACAGCCAAAAGGGTCACTACGGTTTGCCGATGACTTGTATGTACGTTGACTGACTGAGGTGTTCAACCTAGGAAATCGCCAGATTGTATCGCAGACCTTGGAAGTCTCGATGACTGCGGCGGGATCCATCAGCCTCCGCAGGAGATCCAGCAGACACTGCTCTCGATTTTGCAGCGGTTCGCGAATGGTCCTTTCAACCTTCTTCAGGTCGGTCTAAGTATACGCTGGGCCTCTGTCAGCGAGGGCAAGCTCTTTTGCCATCGCAAGTACTGCACCGACGTGGACCTGAACCGTCATGACGAACGTTCATTTCGTGGTGTACCCATGGAAGTTCTTCGCAATTGACAAAACGAGGTACTGCCGGCAACGTAGAAAATAGACCTGGTATTTGACTCGAGCCTCTAGGCGAAGCCGTTCTTCAAGTTATCATACTTGCTCTGAGGATATGCCACACAGTTCTCCCTCCGCTGCAGACCCTGCGGCCCTCCAAGAACCTGAACCACGTTCCCAACAAGGCTCTCTTGCCCCTGCTTATCGGCACTACTCTCCCACCACATGGCACCCCCCAGCCCTCTGTCCTTGATATACTGCGCCTTACATCTTGCCATGGGAACAGTATCATAGCTAACCATGACCCTCCTCTCCGGATGGTAGCAATAGCTCGCACCCAAGTCGCGATCTTCATACTCCCGCGCACCCTCCAGAGGCAGTGCTTTGTAGTCATAAACTCCCGCTTCCCAGGTGCCCTGGCCGATACCGCTGTAGGGCTCTCCAGGGCCATCGGTATTCTCGAACGCACGGCCGTAGAGCGGCATGCCTAGGACGATCTTGTCCGCAGGCACGCCGTGTGAGGTGTAGTAGCCTACAGCTCTCGACGTACTGAACGGCGTGCGGCGCGGGTTCTCCGGCGAGGGGAACAAGTTGGCCTGGTGGCCGGCAACAGAGTCCCACGACCCGGCATAGTCGTACGCCATCAGGTTCCAGAAGTCGAGCAGGCGATCCATCGCCGGCAGATCGAGCTTCTCATAGTTCTGCGGACCGGCGGGGCAGGCGACGGTCAGCTCGAAGTGCGGGTTGCCTGGAACGGTGGAGGCATAGGCATCGAGCGCGGAGCGGCACTCTTGGAGGAGGGAGACAAAGTCGGCTGCTTCAGCGGGCGAGGACGGGTACTCCCAGTCGATATCTATGCCGTCAAAGCCTAGGTTCTTGATGAGGTCCACAGCAGTGCGGGCGAAGGTTTGTCTGCCGGCAGGGGTGGAGGCCGGAGCCTTGAAGTTGCTGCTGTAGGTCCAGCCACCGACGGAGAGGAGGACCTTGAGGTTGCGGTTGCGCTTCTTAACGAGGTTGAGCTGCTTCAGACAGCCATAGAGGTTGGTGCCGACATCGTTCCAGCTGTCGCCTTCCCAGTGGATATCCGTGTCGGCCCAGGGGTCGGTTAGGTGACTACAGCCGGGGTCAGTCGCGAGTCTGGCATGGTAGAGCCGTATGCTTACACTTCCCCGGAGTCGGGTTTGACATTTGCAAATGCATAGAGGATATGAGTCAGGTTCTCGACAGGAAGATCCTGCGGCCGGAACTTTCGAGCGTATATAGCCCAATTTACGAAATACGCCACTGATCGGTACTGAGCCTCACCGCCCATTGTGACTTGGTCTGGGGTTGAGAAGAGGGAGAAAGAAAGGTACGGTTTGAGCAGAGAAGAGTTTGAAGCAAGGATAACGAGGAGGATGACGAGAGCAGATACTGATGCGCGGAAACCTGGCCTTGAAAATGGCATCAAGAAATGGTACTCTTGAGTCGAACTCGGTGCCTTACTCTCGACTTGTGACGCTGTAGACCGAAGTTCGGGTCTGTTGCTGGGTTTGCCCGCTAAATTGACAGGATTTGACTGATTGGAGATGGCTCAAGCACAATGATCCCTAGAAGTGAGTTCTATGTGACATGCGCAAGAGGTTGTGAATATGGGCTGAGGATGGTTGTTCACAGCTGGCCTTTGAAGTGATGTCTACGCAGTAGTGGATCAATGTGCGTCACGTAAGTGGCTGAGGGTCTGAAGAAGCGTTTGCCAATAGCTTCAAGCAGGGAAGTGTGAGCAGATGCATCTTCTCAATCGGCACGTGAGGCTTCAACATCCGGAGGAACATACATATGAGACCTTCGACAAGCTCTCGAATCCTCAATCATATCTGCCTCAAGGCGGATTTAAAGAAGAAAAGCATCTGGAACTGACCTTAGTCAGTAAGCTGATATAAGATAAAGACCGCCAGCACGCCACGTGATCAGCTAGCTGCCTGTCCAATCGGCCCCTCCTGGTCCAAGCGTCGTGCACGGCCTTAGCGCGAGCTCCAATTGAGCTTCGAAAAAAAAAATTCATTTTGCTGCTGCAGAGGAAAGAAAACCCACAACCATAACGAGAGGTCTGACAACTGAACAACAAACACCTACAAGTTGTCCAAGATGGCCGTCAACTACGTGCTCCATGAGGGCGCCGTCGGCTACTCTCTCTACGAGGTCGTTCGTCAGGCTGACATTGTCGGCCTTGACCTGATCGAACACCGCGAATCCATCAATGACCTCTCCAAGTTCTCCAAGCTGATCAAGCTCGTCAGTTTCACGCCTTGGCCGTAAGTCAACAAGTGATGTGGCTGGCACACATACATTCCGAGGCACTTGTTTAGTTGTGCTTGAAAGGCAGGGTTCTCTAACACGCTGCTAGAAATGCGACCGCCGGTCTCGAGAACATCAACCTTATCTCGGAAGGTATCATGTCCGACGCGCTCAGGAACCTGCTCGAGCTCAACCTTCCCAAGACCAGCGGGAAGAACAGCAAGATCGTTCTGGGTGTCGCCGACAGGAAACTTGCTGCCGAGATCAGCAATGCCTTCCCTGGAGTACAATGCGAGTCGGCTGAGACCAACCCTGTCGTCGCAGCCCTCCTCCGTGGCATCCGTGTCCACGCCGCCAAGCTGATCAAGGACCTGCGCCCCGACGACGTTGGACGTGCCCAGTTGGGCTTGGGTCACGCATACTCCCGTGCCAAGGTGAAGTTCAGCGTTCACAAGAACGACAACCACATTATCCAGGGCATTGCGACCCTCGATGCCTTGGACAAGGGAATCAACTCCTCCGCTATGCGAGTCCGCGAGTGGTACGGATGGCATTTCCCTGAGCTGGTGAAGGTTGTGTCCGACAACGCGACGTACGCAAAGCTGGTGCTTGCCATCGGCAACAAGAAGACCTTGACGGATGACCGTCTGGACGAGATCGCCAACGTCCTGGACCAGGACAGGGACCGGGCGGAGGCTATCATAAACGCTTCCAAGATTTCTATGGGGCAGGACATCACCGATGAGGATCTCTCCATGATCCAGGCCCTTGCCGCCAGAGTGGCTGATGCTGCTGACTACCGCCGGATCCTGACTAACAGCATGGACGACAAGATGGGCGTCGTTGCGCCCAATCTGCAGCAGATCCTTGGCACCCACGTTGCTGCTCGCCTGATCCAGCATGCTGGTTCGCTCACCAATCTCTCCAAGTATCCCGCCTCCACCCTTCAAATCCTCGGAGCCGAGAAGGCTCTCTTCCGTGCGCTGAAGACCAAGAGCGCCACCCCCAAATACGGTCTCCTTTACCAGAGTTCATTTATCGGACGTGCCAACCCCAAGATCAAGGGCCGTATCTCGCGCTATCTCGCAAACAAGTGCAGTATGGCTTCGCGTATCGACAACTTCTCCGAAACGCCCACAAGCCGTTTCGGTGAGGCGTTCAAGAAGCAGATCGAGCAGCGCCTGGAGTTCTATGCCACTGGGGCCAAGCCGATAAAGAACATCGAGGCCATGGAGGAGGCTATGGCCAAGGTGCTTGGCGACGATGCGCATGGACTCGACATTGACGACGAGATGATCGCCGACCACCACCATGCTACGGCTGAGGAGAAGCAGGCCAAGGAGGATGCCAAGAAGGACAAGAAGAAGAAGCGGAAGAGCCTTCCCGCGGATGTCGAGATGGCGGATGTCGACGATGACGAGGAGAAGAAGTCCAAGAAGGAGAAGAAGGAAAAGAAGCGCAAGAGCCTTGGCGGCGATGTGGAGGTGGAAGCCAAGGAAGACGGAGAGAAGAAGTCCAAGAAGGACAAGAAGCGCAAGAGCTTGGGTGGAGATGTGGACATGGCTGATGTTTCGACGGTTGATGCTGACGGCGAGAAGAAGAAGAAGAAGAAGAGGAAGTCGCTCGCTACCGAGTAGGACGTTTCTCTCTCTCGCTTTCTCTTGTTGGCTTTCGGCACTGGCTTGCATCGGTTCTGTTCCCTCTCGACTGGCGTGTCTGAATGGATTTTCTTCCGGGAGTTGGGTGACTTTGGATGGCATGGACATTGGCGTTCAGGGCTTTTTGTGCTAGGAAGTTGCTGCTTTTTCTCCAACCGTCCTGGCCTCGTATATCATTATTTTCCTGTGTATCAAAAGGCAGAATCATACCCGCCATATACGGCTCGGACTTGCTACCAGGGGATATAAAGGGACGTTTTGATGTTCATCTGCACCTTGTATGCCCGAGGCATAGAACGTATACTCTCATTATTGAACATGTCGTGCTGAAGACTGCGCCATATGTATCACAACCACCAATCTACAGAAGCCTTCCTCCCTTGGAAGATATAACACGCGATATGCTGACCCAATTTTACTAACGCCTGAATACGCCTGACCAACACGGACCCAGCGTCCTCATCCACTGTTAACGATATCTACCCCCGAGAGCTGGCTATGCACCTTCGCTGCCGAACTCACGAGTCCATTCTTCGTTCCGTTTGAGGTCGACGTCCGAGACAGTCGGTCTGCTGGCCTTGATCGCTTTGATGAAATCCTTCTTTTCAACCCGCGGTTCAAGCAACTTCTCGGACTCGACATCCTCCCATGTCATCTCCACCGCGTCAGGGTCGCCGGGCGAGCAGGGCGTGAACTTCTCCTGGCCATCGACGACGAGCTGCTGTTGCGTTAAAAAGACGGACTCTCAACGACACCAAAGTAGAGGAGAAACGTACCCGTTTGAAATGCGTCGCTTGCTGGATTTTCCGCACCGGCTGCATCAGGGCATCTTGCACAACGATGGCGATATCCGAGCCCGAGTATCCTTCCGCCGCCTTGGCCAGCTCCCGGAAATCCTCCGACTGCAGTGCGGTCGGCGTGTCGCCAACAGCAAGCTTGAACATGGTCGTACGAGCGGGGAGGTCGGGGAGGCTGATGTGGACGCGGCGCTGGAAACGGCGGCGGATGGCGGCGTCGAGCTGCCAGGGGATGTTTGTCGCGCCGAGCACCAAGACGTCCCTGCTGTCCTTGCCCACGCCGTCCATCTGCACGAGCATCTCGGTCTTTATCCTGCGCGAAGCCTCGGACTCGCCTTCACCGCGGGGCCCGCAGAGGGCGTCGATCTCGTCGATGAAGATGATGGACGGCTTGTTTTCTCTCGCCATGGCGAAGAGCTGTTTTACCAGCCTGTGGACTCAGCGTCAGCAAGCGATCTCGCCACGTGTATACAGGAGACGACTAGGCGGGGCTGGACGAACCTCTCACTCTCACCCATCCACTTGCTCACGAGATCCGAACTGCTCACACTGAAAAACGTGCTCTTGGCTTCCGTCGCAACGGCCTTGGCCAGGTAACTCTTTCCCGTGCCCGGCGGACCGTACAGCAGGATGCCCTTCCACGGCTGCCTCTTGCCGACGAACAGGTGAGGGAACTTGATGGGCAGCAGCACGGCCTCCTTGAGGGCCTCCTTGGCGCCCTCGAGGCCCGCGACGTCGTCCCACTTGACGTTAGGCCGGTCGCTCAGGATGGCGCCGGCGAGGGCGCTCCGCAGCTTCTTGCTGTCCTCGTCGATGGGCTCGGCGCCGCCGTCCTCGCCCTTCTCCTTGCCCGCGCCCGTGCCGCCGGCGGAGGAGGCGCCGTTGGCGCCCACCATGCCGGGCTTCTTGCGCTTGCCGTCGGCGTCGGCCAGGTGCGCCTTGAGCTTCTCGGCACGCTCCATGTACTCGCTCGTCTTGGCGCGGATCATCTCCTTGGACTTGGGGTTCTTCTCCCACTTGAGCGCCAGCATGAAGAGCTCGAGCGACTGGTAGTACATCTGGTAGGCCTTGTCGTACTGCGCCGCGTTGTCGGCCTCGATGGCCTTGCGGACCTGCTCGATGGCGCGGCCCAGGAAGTCTGTGCTGCCCGACATGGTGTGCTGCTGCTGCTGCTCCTCCCTACGGCGTGTGAGGACTATCGATATGGGTTACTGTGGTCGGCTTGGCTGGTCGAGGGATGAGGGTAGGTTTCGTCGATGCCCGGTGGCTTCGCGTTACGCAGATAAGGGCGGAGGCACGTCGATGTAGTGACTAAGTCGGCACGCGCCACTCCTAGAGCACTGGGAGCGGGTAAGGCAGAGAGTATCGCAGGGTAGCAGGAGTAGAACAGGAGTTGGATGTTTGCCGGTCAGCTTTGGAATTATGACGTCTAGTGCGGTCTCGAGGCGGCGAGAAGGGTTAACGTTGGCGATGTTTGGCTTGGTGGTTGACCTGGCAGCTGGGTTCTTTCTTAGCGCGGGGTTTATGCCGGCTGACGACACCGACTTGGCGGGGCGGACGGCAGGGGTTCGGGATGTTAACATTTCTGCGGTGGATTGGCGCGATACGCTAACATGCTGCCGTCTGCTCAGGATATTCACAGTCTCCGTGGTTCACGAGCAAAAGCTCAAGATAAACTCAACCTGATCGCATAAAGATCCCAACAATCGCCACATCGAAGGTGCAGCTAATATTGTTGTATATATTCTCTCCACATACCCACCGCATTGTCCCTTCTCTTTCGCGTCAAAATGGCCGACATCCAAGCCATGTTGCAGAAGTTGTCCGAGGACTATCAAAAGCTTCAGAAGGGTAGGTGTACAGTCACGCTATCCTACGTGATGTAACACCATGACTCACTTTGGATGCAGAACTCCAAGACGCCGTGGACTCGCGGCAAAGACTGGAAGCTCAGAAGACTGAGAATCTGGGAGTGAAAAAGGTCCGTTACCTTCTTCTCACCCATCCTTGAAGTCTTCCTCTCCCAGCTTCCCATATCTAATATCTGAAACAGGAGTTCTCGAAGCTCAAGGACGACGAGACCATATACAAGCTCATTGGACCAGTGCTGCTGAAGCAGGAGAAGACGGAGGCAGAGAGCACAGTCAACGGACGGTTGGAGTTCATAGGCAAGGAGATGTGAGTATGCCAATGCAAAATGGCCAGCTTCGGGGGACAACCCAAAGTATCGAACAAGTACTGACCAAGTATACGCAGCTCCCGGCTAGAGAAGCAAATAATGGACACGCAGCTGGGTCTCGAGAAAAAGAAAGCCGAGATCATCCAGGTCCAGGCGGCAGCTCAAGCAGGCCCGCCGCCGGGCAAGCAGGCCGTGAAAGCATGAGGGGTGAGCCCCGGTCGCCGAATGAGACCAAAAATCCAAAGAGTGAAACAGTCTTAGCCAGATGGTGTCCGCTGAGTTTCCTGCATGTTTATGCCCTTGCCCTTGTCCCATGGTGCCCTACCCGTGCCTGCCGGCGGTGGCGCACAGCCGTCTTAGGGCGGCCGACCTGTCCTTGGAAGGGCTGATTGTGACACATTGGCTGTGCGAGGGTGTGGTGCGATGGGGCTGAACAAGTGCATTAGGTCCGGTACCAGAGGACTGTGGGATCTGGACCGCTGGAATCTTATCCTCCGTTTGCCGTCTTGGAGCAGAATCTTCGATCAGACTTCCCCCTGTTTGAGCCTTGCGGAGTCCGGGTGCGCCATTGTGTGCGGTGTGTGTGTGTGTCTAAGCGATATCGGGACAAATGTACAGGGAAGCCCTTGAAGCCTCAGTGTTCATCGACAGTGTCTTCCCGCATCGAATACTTCGCACTTCATAGTCACACTGACATAGGAGCAGTGCGCCCGGGCAGGCAGTGTAGAAAGACATATGTCAGCCACCCCCTAATTAAGAGTATCCTCTCTTGTGCATTAGACCCTACTGGGTTTAAAGGAAATCTGACCAGAAGCCAACCTCAAGTACGCCATGATTGCGCTTTCGATATGACTCGGAGTGAGCTGTATATCTGGCAGCTCCTATCCCCAACCGCAAGATATCACAGCGTTGACGAGCTGGAAATAACCAAGGGTCAACAAAGGTTGGGCCATTCCAGGCGAGGCTGGATCGATCTCCGCATTTGTGTTCCGCCTCTCAGAAAGTGGCGTACGGCCACATCTCAAATCGTACTACGAACTTTGCAGGTAGAGCTATCAAGCTCATGATGCCTCGGTGTTGGGATCGAAGTCAGTCTGGGGGCGACACCTTGCTTGGCCATCACAGCCTGCTACCAATGCCGGACCTCGTAACGCATATGGCCTTTACGTCGCGATACCCGATCCCGGATACCTTGGCTAGACCACGCGGTGATCAGCTCTGGCAAATCTAGCGTTGCGGACGCTACGCCGCAGCAGTAAGAGGAAGAACTCTTGCCTCCAATCGAGACAGGAGGCTGACGCGGAAGAAAGTATGCAAGAATCTAGCCCGGTATGCAGTAGCGTCGGCTTCGAAGCCGGTACCCGGGAACCGTTACCTGTCACTCGTGCTAGGGCCGTTGGCGAAAGGCCCAGACCGTTCTGCACTACGGGCATCTAGATTCACAGAAGAGGCACGGAATGGTTGACGTGCGTCTTCGGCCGGACGCCATCCGGTGCCGACCGGCCAAACGATCTAGGAAGAGCCACTCACAGGGAGCAGGAAGGGCCCAGTAATGCTGCGCATGACCAGCCTCCCCCCAGAAGCTCAACAAGCAAACTTAGCAAGTCGCTTTTTGTCTGGCGCTTCATTCATTTGGAATTTCTGGATACGTGCAAGTGCTGGTGGGACTGCGATCTGCGCTGTACCCAAGAACCTACTTCCGAGAATGAGGCCGTTGTTTTCCGGCTCCTCTTGGTGCGTGAATAAACTACGATGTGTAAGAAGAAGAAAAAAAGGAAGGAGGGGTGGGGGG